>JACXGJ010009984.1:0-22994 GCA_016801105.1 Esox niger | reverse complement strand
TTATAGTTCTTCTAGCTTTGTGTTTTATATTTTATCTCATTTCTATTATCCTGTTGTATTATTTATGCTGTTTTTATATTTCTCTTCTTAATTAATTGTTTTTGATTTATTGCATTATTTCTATTGTCACTGTAAAGCACATTGAATTGCTTCTATGTATGAATTGTGCTATATAAATAAACTTGCTTGCTTGCTTGCTTACAGTTGTTCTCAAATGTTTGCATACCCATTGAAAATTGCCATTATTTTCATGATTCCTTATGCTTTTAGAGCTCACCCCCCCAAAAAACATCTGTGAGACACCACCATACTTCACAGTGGGAATGGAATTCTGTTCTCTATAGTATAGGCCTTGTTGACCCATTTCCAAACAGCGCGTTTGGTTGTGACCATAAAGCTATTTTGGTTTCATCACTCCAAATTACAACGTGCCAGAAGCTGTGTCAAGGTGTCAGATAAATTGAAACAGGGGGTTTTGTGGCATTGGCACAGTAAAGGCTTCTTTCTGGCAACTCGATCATGTTGCTCATCGTATTGTGCTCCTTGAAACAACCACGCTTTTCCAGAGCAGCCTATATTTCTCCTGAGGTTACAAGTGGGTTTTTGTTTGGATCCTGAACAATTCTTCTTGCAGTTTTGGCTGAAATCATTCTTGGTCTACCTGACCTTGGCTTGGTATCAAAAGATCCCAGAATTTTTCCAATTCTGGACTAGTGTTTGAACAGTACTGACTGGCATTTGCAAGGCTTTGGATATCTTTTTACATCCTTTTCCATCTTTATACATTTCCATCACTTTGTTACACAAGTCATTTGACAGTTCTTTTCTGCTCCCCATGGCTCAGTATCTAGCCAGCTCAGTGCATCCACATGAGAGCTAACCAACATTGTCTATTTAGGCACTTACTGCAATTTAATATGCTTCAGGTGTGGGAAATTGACCTTAAATTGTCATTTCCACTGGTGTGTGTCAACGTGTGTCTGTAACAAGGCCAAGCATTCCTGTTATCATTATGATAAAATTGAGCCAAACAACTATGTGATAAATAAAGGTATTTAATGTGAGCACTATATTTAAAAAATGCATGCCTAAATATCACAATTTCTGCCAAGGTATGCAAACTTTTGAGCACAACTCTATATTGACGCCACACACTGTGAGGAGGAGGGTTCGAGTGGCCAGAGAATCTCTAAGGATCACGAATGGAGACGTTTGTTGGGTCTTGGGATAAGAAAGTCTCCAAAACTACAATCAGACACCACTTATCCACTAGTTGTTTGGGATACTTTCCATAAAAAGTATATCATCCCCACTGTGAAGTATGGTCGTGGATTTTTGATATTGTGGGGCTATTTGTCTTCCAATAGCCCTGGACAACTTGTTAGGATACATAGAATTATAGAGTCCAACTACCAACAGATATTACATCAAAATTTGAGTGCCTCTGCCAGGAAATTTAAACTGGATCGTTGTTGGATCTTCCAGCAGGACAATGATCCAAAACACACCTCAAAATCAACGCAAAAATGGTTCACTGACCACCGAGTCCAGGTTTTGCCAGGGCCATGCCTGTTCCCTGACCTAAACCCCACAGAAAACCTGTGGGATGAGCTGACGGATTCCAAAAGCTTGGAGAGCATTATGCATTATCGGTCTGAGCTGTCATCTTGACAAAGTGAGGACACACCAGGTATTAAACAAAGAGTGTGCCAATTATTGTAAAAATATTTGGTTTATAATACAAATGAATCTCTTCCGTCAAATGTTTTCCTTTAGTAGAAAGATTTTAGCAAATATGTTGAATGAATGATCAAAAGGATAAACACAATAGACAGTTTTTTCACAGACAGTATTGCTCATATTTATCAAAGGCACCAATATTAGCAGAGGGACTGTACAATATATATTTGGTAAAGAGCCCAAGCCTACTAGCCGAACACCAAACTGTTCAGGTACCCCCTTCCAACAGAGTACCAACACAATGTGTGAATCACTGCAGATCAAAAGGAGATGAAAAGCCAGATTATTGTGATCTTTAGTTTGGTCACGCTGTGACGTGCATGTGAGGGATATTCATTTGCAGAGGCATAGTGTGATTTGAAAAGTAATCCCCTTATGATCAACTGCAATAACGTTAAGGCTAAAAGGTTACTTTGGAGGTCAACATCTCAATCTTTTAAGTTATTTCTATTATGATAAAATTTAAATCTTGTCTCCTGGTAATCTTTACAACCATCTATTATCTGATGCCATCAAAACCTCTCAAATCCAAATCAATGTATTATGGTTGATAATAATAATTTGAGATTTTGATTACAATTTTACTGACTTTTCGTCTAAGAAATACCAAGGTAAACGGTACTAATTATTGAATAATTTGACAATAACTATGTCATAATTTATTTCAAAAGTGTCACAACATAGCATTTGGTATTGGTCAGAAGTTATTAAATAAGCACCACAAACTGCTACTAAGTTAACCTATGAAACCTGATGTAAATGTCTGAATGCTGACGTAGTTTACAGACAACAGCATATGCTACTGTTTAATCACTAATGTAATAAATGAATATCCCTGGTATGAAAAAATCTAATCCTGTAGAAACAGTGTTGATGCGGGGGCGTTGGGTGGGGTCAATCCCCATCCTCGTTTTTTGAGAACAAACCCCACTCTCTAAAGAAAGTGATATGATCCCAACGTGCTTGGTAGCAGAGGGTCAGAGAAGGTAGATTTTTATCGTTTTAACAGTAAGATTGATCTTATTCAGAATTTCTGATACATGTATTTCAAACACATATTTCAAATACAAAATAATATTTTGTAATTTGTATTTAATTGGGTGGATGAAAACGAATGCGAATTTTGTATCAAAATACTTGTTTTGTATTTTATAGTTTAAAAATCATGTAAAATACTCTGTGAGAAGTGTACGTTATAACATCATTAAATTGCTGCCTCTGATTGCTACCTACTCAGTAATTTGCCCTGATTTTTTTAGATCAGAACAGAGAATGTATCCATACCCGAAGGTCAAGGTGAGCAATGCGTAGGTTGCCAGCTTTCCATCAATTTTTTGCATAAATTGCTTCAATTTAAAACAGTTCATGTTCAGTTGTATTTTTTTTTGTAGCCTAGGCAAAATCGTTTACCAATTTACATAATGTTCTATTTATTTGACCCAAGTAGCAGCCCCCACAGTTATTGTTAGCTTGCTACTTACAACCTAAGTGCAAAAATGTTTGTTTTCAACTTCCAAATAGGTGTCCAATTATTTTTAAAAAATATTGCTAAATGACTATGCCAATTGCTGGCCCAGTTCCACGGGTGAGGCAAAAGCGACATTGCCCCCTCAGTTAGAAAGACATGCCCCCTCAGTATTGTTTCCGCATATATACAGCTCATCGTATATGAATTCTACCCGTTCCGATCATCATAGTCAACACCATACGATCATCACAGATCAACGCTAACTGATCGGCTTTACATGCACATATAAGTTTCTAAATGTTTCATCTTGGGAGGGGGTTGCATTTAGACATGCCCCCATCATTTACACAAAATACATCCTCAGTCATGTCATCCTGGCACCGGCCCTGCTTAACTGAAATAGCTGTTTAGTAGGATCAAGATTTTGCATACCGTTGCATGAATGACTGCCTAACACAATTCATTATTATACACTGCTATAAACAATTGAGTGAACACATAATCATCACAGTGTAACACCAAGTCAATTAAACTTCATGGGATATCAATCTGTCTAGTTAGGAAGCATAAGCGATGGTGAATAAATGTCGCCTGTTTTGGTGCAAATGAAAATGAAAACAGGTACACTGGAAGCCACAGCAAGACAACTCCTAAAGGGGAATGGTTTTGCAGGTGGTAGCCACAGAAAATTGCTCACTCCTTATCCTTCCTGACTGATTGTTTTCTAGTTTAGCATTTTTCTAGTGTCCTTGTCACTACTGGTAGCTGCAGCTCATTCAGGTTGCTCAGGTAGTCCAGCTTCTCTAGGCACATCCATTGGTGCCGTCTCAAGAAGGTTTGATGTGTCTCCCATTACAGTCTCAGGAGCATGGAGGAGATACCATGAGACAGGCTGTTTCACGAGAACAGCTATACAGGGAAGTAGAAGGGCATTAACCCAGGAACAGGACCGGTATCTGCGCCTTTGTGCAAGGAGGAACAGGATGAACAGGAGGAACACTGGCAGAGCCCTACAAAATGACCTCCAGCAGGCTACTGGTTTGCATATTTCTGACCAAACTGTCAGAAACAAACTTCATGAGGGTCACATGAGAGCCCAACGTCCTCTAGCGAGACCTATGCTCACAACCCATCACTGTGCAGCTCGATTGGCATTTGCCAGAGACCATCAGAATTGTCAGGTTCAGCATTGGTTCTCTCTTCACAGATGAGAGCAGGTTCACACTGAGCACATATGACAGATGTGAAAGAGTCTGGAGATGCTGTGATGAACATTATGCTGCCTGCAAAATCATCCAGCATGACCGGTTTGGCGGTGGGTCAGTGATGGTCTGGGGAAGCATATCCTTGGAGGGTTGCACAGACCTCCAATGTGCTAACCAACGGTACCCTGACTGCTGTTAGGTACTGGGATGAAGTCCTTAGACCCATTGCCAGACCTTACGCTGGTGCAGTGGGCTCTGGGTTCCTCCTGGTGCAGGACATTGTCCGGCTTCATGTGGCCAGAGTACGTAGGCAGTTCCTGGATGACAAAGGCATTGATGTCATTGACTGGCCCTCACGTTCCCCAGACCTGAATACAATTGACAATATGTATCGATGCATCTGACACCACCAAGTAGAGCCAATGACTGTCCATCAGGAGCATGCCCAGACATTGTCGGGAGTGCATACAGGCAAGTGGGGTCCATACACACTACTGAGTCACATTATGTGTTGCTGTGATTAAATTGATTTCAATTGTTCACTTTGATTTGTGGTGTGAGTTCGAATCCAGCCCTCATCCAGCCCTGGTTTAGTGGTTTTGGTTTCTAATGATAGTCGTTACATTCAAGTCAAGTTCAAATTCAATTCACTTTGTTTTCAAATAATTACACAATATCTAGTAAAGATTTTTTTTCAAAAGTTTAAACTTTCATAAGTTTCCTTCATCAAGACTCAATGTGTGATTTAAATGTTCCCTTTTTTGAGCAATGTATTTATGATTATAAATCGAATTACAAATTTCTAGGAAACTAGTTGCTATGAATAAACGTGTCATCAGTTGTGTTCTTATGAATGACTTATTTGTCATTGAGTCAGTGTTGCTGATGCAAAGTAGGCACTTCATGACCAAACGTCAAGTAACTAAGTTAGGATACAATTATGAGTCATTAGCGAACTGTTAGTTTAACATAAAACTGTTAGTTACTTTAAAACTAACTTTCATCTGGGTGATCACAGGGTTGTGTAAATATTCGATCTGTTAACTGGTTGCATATGTCAGATTTATCATGACTCATTAGGCAGAGAAAAGCTGTTGCTATTAAACATTTTATACTTTATCAATTCAGTCAGTGTACTGGTGAAGAGATAGATCAAAAAGGCTGATAGGTTTACGAAGTGATTTCATGCTCACTTGTAAAAGTATTTCAGTATTTTTAAAATGCAAAAATACAGTAATTTATTTTGATACATGGTGTGGCTGCTGTATATTGAAGTTTATTTTGATACATTTAAAATTAAGGAATTTGTTATTTTAGATTAAAATACATTTTGATGTATATTTGCTCATCTCTGATCTTATCTTAGCCTTTGCTGGAGCATCCATGTTGTGTTCCACTACTTGACAGAAAACCGTCTGCAGATGTTGCCTGAGTTAACTGCAATGCACACAGTACTAAAGTATATATATTTGATATTTCATGATTATTATTTTAAGTGCTCTGTAGACCAATTGTGCCTGTTCTGGCAACATCCCCGTATTTCTGTAAGGTCAAAATGTGTGTCTCATGTTGTAAGCATTGCCAAGGAGACTGTAGAGGGAGAGGTGCTGGGTGGGTAGGGGAATGCTGGAGAAAGCTGAGTGCATGTATGGGGTGGGTCTTCAAGGAAATGGGCCATGCTAGTAGATGTACATAGGAAGATTATTTGAATCTGAATCATGCCACTGGACATAATGTGTTAAAACAACTCGACGTGAGAGATAAGTTCCATTTCAAAATATGTAGCCAGGTGAGAATGGAGAGATGCGCAAAGGTTTAGAAAGGTTAGGAAAGTAAAGCAGAAAGACATTTGGAAAGGAATCGTGGTTTAAGTGAAGAAAAGGAAGCCAAGGATGTTTTTTATGCTTTTTGATCACTGAGCATGGACACGTACTACAGGAAGAGCAGCCGAAAAGCATCACATCTTGGTCATATTCAGCAGAGCAACAAGAAAAGGACAACACAGAGGAGTCCTACAGTGCAGCAAGACACCTTCATATGCCACAGTAACGTTACAGCCAGAGGGAGAGCAGATACACAGTGACATACTGAGAGAGAGGAGGGGCTGAGAGAGGAGGGGAGGGAGAGAGAGGGAGAGAGGGAGGGAAAGATGGAGGGAGGGAGGGAGGGAGGGGGAGAGAGGGAGAAAGGGGTGTGTGAGAGAGAGTGAGGGACAAGGTTGAGAGAGAGGACTCTGCTATAATCAGAAAAGAAAGGCTCTTCTGAGGAGGATACAGGCCAAGAGCAGGTCAAAGCAGTGAGAGAAACAAACATGAAGAGAAGACATGTCCACTCAAAGGAGACAGGCCATGCCAGCACGCTTTCAGGGAAGCTGCACACGCATGCACAGATGCAACCTGAGGTCCTAGGCCCAAAAACACAACTTGACCAATGGGTCGACATGCATCACAAAAGGATTATTGAGATAACCTGGTTCTAGGCTATTCCTTAAGACAGTGTTCTCTGTTCTCGCGTCTCCCTCCTCTTAATTCAATCCGTAATACTAACCCATTGGACCGCTTCTGGTCTCTTTCTTTGGGCATTTTGTTCTCTCTATCCTCCTTAAGCCCTTATTATAGTAAGCCCTGGGTCAGAGGCCCTCTGTTCTGTTGGTATCGCCTTAGAAAAATACTAATTTACTGGAGAAAACTGTCCCTGTCAGTATGGGACAGGTCCAAACTGGTCATCACAACACACCTTACTAACCCTAAGATTTACAGCTGATTATTAATGTTCCGACAGATCAATTTGTAGAAGAACACAATGTATTCTAATGGCTGAACACATTATCCAGACTGGGGGATTGTAAAGACGGTATTAGGGCAGGGCATTCTATTGTATGGCCTTTAATTGATGAAGCCCTATTTGCGGTCTCACAGAGAGAGAACACTGCTTAAGATAATCCTCCTCAAGGTTTTGCACTTCTAAAACAAACAGAACACTGCATTAGAAGAGACAGACATAGTGTATTCAGACTGCAGGGAAGGGGGTAGAGCGAGAGAGAGAAACAGAGAGAGAGCGAAAGGGAGAGAGAGAGAGAGCGAAAGGGAGAGCGAGAGAGAAAGAGAGAGAGAGATAGAGAGAGCGAAAGGGAGAGAGAGAGAGAGTGAGCGAAAGGGAGAGAGAGAGAGAAAGAGAGAGAGAGAGAGAGAGAGCTACTTGTGCAGCTGTGTGAGAAAAGGCAGAGAGCTGTTCAAAATGTGACTTATCCCTCTGAACTGACTGTTTTATCACATTTTGGAGAGCCTCCCACTGTAAGGGAGGAGACGGCATTGGTTACTTACAGCAAATAACCTTTCTATGTACACCTCCTCATTGACCTTGTCCCGCAGCATGTCCTGAGAGTGGCGCATAAAGGTCACGTAACCGTCTGCAACGTCCATGCCAGGCTTCTGCAGAACACACCACACAGAGACAGAGAGTAGACAAGGGGGGGAGATCCAATTAGTCCAAACAAAACCAGAGGTACATTGTCTCACCAAGGCACTGAAACCTGTTTACATCAGAATAGACATTGAGGAGGCCAGCATATTATCAATTATTAGGTCATGGCAAGCTCTACAAAATACCTCGCAGGTATGATTATAAACATTCAACTGAAGTGTTATCAAATTGTCCTTTTCATCTCAGAGAAATCATGTTAGAGTTTACAGTTGACATCTCTGGAGAGGTGTTTCATTTGCAGTGCATATAGACCCTGGGCTATGGCTGTCTTTACCACTGAACTTCCTATTAGAGATGTATACTTGGCCCAGAATCATCTGTCACAGTCTGGGCATGTGCAAAGTGAACCAATGTACCAGGAACACATGAGCAAGCCAAAGAGGCTGTGAAAAGGAATATCTCATAGCATCGCAAATATTAAAACCGGACAATTCGTATTTAAAAAAGCCTCTCAGTGTTTGTGGGTGTGTGTGTGTGTGTGTGTGTGTGTGTCTCATTTCACAACTGTCTCTTTTCTTGTATATAAAATGCATCCTCCTGTGGTAGCTGATGAGGTCATAAAAATGTATAACAATCAGTTGCTATGAACAGACTTTTTTAACATACTGGTGTAGTAACAAAGGGTGCAAATAAGAATGTTTTCTCCTTTCATTTTATTTAGCATATTAAGCACAAATATCTGACCCTAAGACATAAGATACCCCATCACCCATTCATTGACCTGGGATTAATTGACAAAGTGCCATATTGACATGCAGTCTGAAAAAAGTCAATTAAACTAACCTCTAAATCAGCTTCGTTCTAGGAGTTCAGTGGACATTAGAAAGGCATTCAATGTGGCCGATGTGTGAAAACATTTTGTCTCAACAAACTTTATAAACACAATAAACTCAACAAACACAGTGTGCTAAAAAATTGAATTGAAATTGAAATGAATGAAATGACAAATAGATGTCTCCCACCCCTTTAAAAAGCAACACATCTGTTAGTCTCCGAGTTACACTGAATTCAGACAGCTAATGTGTGAATGTGTGTTTACTCAACCAACTTTGCTTGAAGTGAGCAAAATTGGAAAAAGCTATTTCAGTATGACTACAAAATGATAATCCGCTTGCAGCTACTTGCCTTATTTACAATTGCAAGTTGAGGACACAAAATACACACACACACACACACACACACACGCACAGAGAGAGAGAGAGAGAGAGAGAGACCCAGAAAGAGAGAGACACACATAGCGAGAGAGAGAGAGAGAGAGCGAGAGAGAGAGACACACAGAGAGAGAGACACACACGCTTCTGCTGTGACGATGAAAACACAGGTACTGATAATAATGCTATTCTCACTTACTGGGACATCCACATACTTTGAGGCAGCTTTCACCTTAAAATGAAAGAGAAAGAGAGCAACAGAAAGAGAGAATCAGAGAAGGAGATAGAGAGAGAAAGAGCAAGAGAGTGTGTGCGAGAGAGAGATTAGGTCAAAGGAAAGACTGAGTTTCCAACTGTGCAACTTCCTTTCATTAGAAAAGCTGTATAACGTGAGTGTAGCTTCATTGTATGACTCTAATATGCTTAAGCGAGTCATGCCAGGAAATGTAATTGCACAGTAAATTTAATTAGACTTATTACAATGTTAAAGAACATCTGTTGTAAAACGCTGAACCATATCATGTATTGGGAGGGTTGTGATAAGCAAATGGAGGGACAGTGATTTACTCAGAAGAAATCAAATAAAAGGTCCATGTCCGGGTGTGTTTGCAGATGAGAACGAGGAGAATGAGGAGTGTGTTCTTACTGTGAAAGAGAGAAAGGAGGAGAAGAGTGTGCCCTCATCGTATCTGGACAGTTTGGCCAGGACACTTTCTAGAATGACCACAAACTGACAGACAGACAGACAGGTCTGTTTAATGGCTCGTCCATCAAGTTCACATTGACAAAATAAACACTGTAAGATGTAAGATGGTAACAGCACCTTTGCTACCAGCAAGGTGATCATCTCCTTAACAGTTTCCTCTATGAGAGCGTCGATTTGGGAATGGTATTGTCTCTGCCAGGAAGGAGACACGTATTAGTCACAATGGCCAAATTCAGCTTCCCTCCCTTTCCCTCTGTTTGTTGTCATCAGGTCTAGAAGAGGCCAAAATGCCGCTAATCAGTGGTATGAGAGCATTCTTTTGTCTTTGTGTGAGCCAAGTAAAAGGCCTCAGGCTAATTAATTCTGTTCTGGTAATTGGTATCTGTGTCTAGATTGTGCGGATATGAGAACTCTCACATCTACATCATGTATATTCAGAACCATCTACACATATGCTAATGAAATCAAAACAATTCAAGTGTTGGAAGATGAGGGAACACCGCAATGAGGGCTAATTATACATTTGGGATCTGGGGGAAAGATTTCAATTGAATTGTTAGCCACACTTACCCAATTTCTAACAAACTTTCACAAGACAGACAAAAGAAATAAAAAAGAAACATAGGTGATGATGAAAAGCAAGCGACTACAGTTAAAGCACATATTCAAACAAAAGCAAAATTAGGAGACAAGTGCCAAAAAACAATGACAGATACTTTATGGGCTAATATGCAGGATGGACCGGTATTATAGAAGCATACCATTACTTAACATGAGCAAAAAGACAGAAATGTAGAAATCAAATTGCTGATTAGTTTTAGTCAATTGTTCTCAAATTGACCAAAAAGTTATACTTTGATGGAGGGGATCAGTGAATTAACTAGAGAGTAACAGGAACAATTTCATTTAATTAACCGACAGAGATATTGGGTTCAATTCTACTGCAAACTACGCAATACATTTGTTAGGGATTTAGCTTTAAAAATCTTTTCTGTTAAACTGTTGGATATATTTAACAATTATATAAAGGTCCGAAACGGTTTGAAAGCCACTGTTCAATGTGGCCTGAAGAACCTGTGTCCATGCAAGTAAGACAATACACAAAAGGATCTTCCCAAAGTGGTTTGGTTCTGATCCTGGGGTGAATACCGAGATGATATCCAGGGCGGCATGCTCAGCAATTGCCTTCTAATTGCTATATCAAATACATAAATGACAAATCACTACTAGACAAAGCATAGACTATACATTCTACTCCATCTGAAATATAATAGGTGAAAATGTTATCCATGCACTGATTCAAACACTGTAAACATCTGCATGCTGCTTTGAGGCTGTGGGTTGATTCTGATAGGTGTACTGGTATGTGTCATCTCAGACTGGGTCGATTCTGATAGGTGGACTGGTATGTGTCCTTTCAGATTGGGTCGATTCTGATAGGTGGACTGTGTGTGTCATCTCAGACTGGGTCGATTCTGATAGGTGGACTGTATGTGTGATCCCAGACTGGGTCGATTCTGATAGGTGGACTGTATGTGTGATCCCAGACTGGGTCGATTCTGATAGGTGGACTGTATGTATGATCTCAGACTGGGTCGATTCTGATAGGTGGACTGTGTGTGTCATCTCAGACTGGGTCAATTCTGATAGGTGGACTGGTATGTGTCCTTTCAGATTGGGTCGATTCTGATAGGTGGACTGTGTGTGTCATCTCAGACTGGGTCGATTCTGATAGGTGGACTGTGTGTGTCATCTCAGACTGGGTCGATTCTGATAGGTGGACTGGTATGTGTCCATTCAGACTGGGTCGATTCTGATAGGTGGACTGTATGTGTCATCTCAGACTGGGTTGATTCTGATAGGTGGACTGTATGTGTCCTCTCAGACTGGGTTGATTCTGATAGGTGGACTGGTATGAGTCATCTCGGACTGGGTTGATTCTGATAGGTGGACTGTATGTGTCCTCAGACTGGGTCGATTCTGATAGGTGGACTGGTATGTGTCATCTCAGACTGGGTCGATTCTGATAGGTGGACTGGTATGTGTCATCTCAGACTGGTTAAGCCGTCTACCTCCTGTCCCAGCTCCATGGCACAAAGCTTGGCAGACTGGGCCTTGGCATCCACCATCACGTTGAACATGGTGCAGATGGACTGAGGCACACGGAAGTCTGTGGTACGACTGCTCTTCTGGAGTTTGGCCTCAAAGGCCCCCCTGGTACTGGAGAAAGGGAAAGGAAACGAAGAAAGGTTGGAGAACATTATGAAGAGGCCAAGTGCAAGTGTGTGTTTGTGTTTATGTGTATTGGGGGAATGTGCTAGTGTCCCATTCATGAGTGCCTCACCGTTTGACACAGGACTCGATCATGTCACTGGACATGAGTTTGAGTCTGCTCTCCAAGTGTTTTCCAAACTCCTCCTCAGGCCAGTGAAGGTCCCTGATGAACGTCTGCAGTGCATCCAGCTTCCAGAACAGATCCTCGGACGTACCTGAGCCATTACTGGGCACAGTTCAGGGGTCAAATGTTAGACGGTGTGCGCCCACTGAAGGGATGGAAAATCACATCAATGATCGGAGAGGATGGGACAAATCCCTGCATTCCATTTCTGTGGGTTACTTTTTCCATTTACTGATTGGTTCAAATAAATTGTAAAACCGTGTATCATTGAATTATCCCTGGCCAATGTGATTAACCAAGGAACCAGTCAGTGTCTGGTAAAAGTAAACAGACAGTATGACACAGGAATAACCAGGTGAGTGGTTATTAGAAGAGCAAGGGTCCATGCACGCTGCCAGTTGGTCAGTTAGTCAGTTAGTCTGGGAATTCAGTCACGGTGAAGGGTTGGGTAGCTTGATTCCACTCTAATTCCCTGTCTCCTAACCCTGTAAATAAAGGATGCAGCTTCCTGCAGCCTCACAGGGGCCTCCAGCCTCACAGGGGCCTCCAGCCTCACAGGGGCCTCCAGCCTCACAGGGCCTTCAACACAGGGTGAACAGGAACCGGTGGTCCCGTCCACACAGTCACAGACAAGAGGTCAGAGGGATGCGATGGAAAGATGCAAATTCAACGCCTTATTTAATGGGCTATCCTTTTACATGGGCCCATTGGGTTTGTTTTGCAATCAGCTTAAAAAAAGTAATTTGGGTCTTTCCACACATGCAGTATGAGGAGAAAATGTTAATGGTTTGTCAGTTTGAACAGTGCCTACTCTAACCACACTGGCCACACGGAGGCCTTGGCATGAACATGGCTGACCGTAGAACGATAAGGACACGGGGGACGACTGGGGTTCAGGCAACTGATCATCACAACAATAGCAGCTCGTTACATGAAGATGCATTTTGGGATGTTCGTGAGCCAAAACAATAAACCTCCGATTTTGGACTGTATGTGTAATAAGTATTCATGTGCATGATCTATAAGTAGATCATAATTTATCACACCACAGCACATACCTGACAAAGCACATCATTTTCAGGAACACATTTTGTCTCCAAAGCACAACTTTGTCATCCAGCGGCCAGAAATGTCAGAATGCATCTTCCAGCATTAAGGCACCTCGGGGGTTTGTGATGTATTGTCAATATTCCACAGCTTACTGCCTGATTCAAGCCCAAGAGCAGCTATTAGCTGTGGTATTGTGGCCATACCCTTGTGCCTTTTTGCTGTTATAAACCGCTTACCAATGGAATTACAACAGTAGAATTTTCTTTTTTAGATTTATACATTTTAGATGTATGCCATTCTAACCACTTGGTTTAAAGTGCATATTTCATAGTAGCCTGAGCCATTTTTGTGAATGCTGTTTCTGAGCGTTTTTCGCTGTAAGTTATGTTTTTATCTTGGTGGCTGATTTGGAAGATCCTGAATTAGGACTATATTTGGCGGAGCACTATTGTTACATACAGAGAATGTATTCCTGTGCATGCAGCATTTGAGAGAAATTCAGACCTATCCCTTAAACTTCAGAGGAGTTGATGTGGATGTCACAAGTTTTTCACCAGAAGCAACTAGTTCTTAGGGAGGTGACTTTTGCTTTGCATTGACTGCTTGATGGTGATTTGTGAAAGCACTTTGTGACAACTGCTGATGTAAAAAGGGCTTTATTAAATAAAATAAAATTTGATTTGATGCTAATTTGAAGATACCCAACAAATTACAAAGAATTGCAACAGGCAGGGTCTCATAGATGGGGTTTGTTAATATGTTTTTCTCCCTCCTTTTACACACACTGTTAGTGAATGCTGATGATTGTCATTTTGCAAAATGCAAAATTGCTAATTCTTAATTTCCTATTTTAAATTCATTATTAATGGGGAATCATTATGGTTGTGTGAATAGGCGATGGTTGTGAACATATTATTATGAACAACATATTATATCAGGACGGTCTCTGAGAGGCTCAGGACTCAGTAAAGACAGGCACAAGGAGACGTTCAGCAGATCACAGCGCTCTTGCTTCTCCAAGTTAGACCTGGCTGGTTCTTCAAATGCCCTACCCACTACTCCTAAAGGACAACGTTTGATTGAGTGACTGCAACCTTTACCAGCCAATATTTCATTGCATCCCATAGTTGAGTACCTTCACTTAGGCCAAAACCGAGCTGTCTACATTAGGATTGGTGAATCAAGAAATGTACCAGTATCCCAGAGCATGTTCATGCCAAGAACACAGACGCATGTTTTTAGTGTCTCAAGGCTCCAGCCGAGACTCAATACACACTCTGAGTCACATAGAGTTGCCATCCAGTTGGGTGTAGAAAAGCTAGGCATTGTTGGGAGGCCAACTTGTGGTAGATTTGGTACTTTGGGTATTTGAAGGTTGACATTTGGTAGATTCAAATCAGGCAGATTACTTGTTAGGCTCCTGAGGAAACAGACAGAACAGAAAAGAAAAGAAAAAAGATAAAAAGGAAATAAAGTGCTAAAATAAAGAGGATAAGTTTTAAAAAGGTAAGTTAAGTAAACAGATAAAAGCAATGCTATGAATATGAAAAAATGGTAGAGCAAAAAAAAATGTGTCATAGTTATATGGTATTCATGCAGTGAAGAAAATATACATTTAATTGTGTAAAGTTAATTATCTTAAAAAATTTAAATACAGTGAAATTATGTGTAAATAGTCTTAACAATGTGTAATTGTGTCATAATAATGTGTACATTGTGTCTAAATATTGTGTACAGAGTGTCTTAAAGATGAGGAAATAGTGTGTTAATGATGTGTAAATAGCACCTTAATGATAAGTAAATAGCATCTAAATGATGGGTAAATTGCGTCTTGATGATGGGTAAATAGCGTAAATATTGTATAGTGTAAATGATGTGTAAAGAGCTGTCATAAGGATGGTTAAAAAGTATCTATATGATGTGTAGTCTCTTAATAATTTGTAAAGAGTATCTTAATTATGTATGAAAAGTATCTTAATTAGGTGTAAAGAGTGTCTTAATGATGTGTAGAGAGCTGTCTTAATGATGGGTAAAGGGTGTCTTAATGATGTGTAGAGAGCTGTCTTAATGATGGGTAAAGAGTGTCTTAATGATGGGTAAAGAGTGTCTTAATGATGGGTAAAGAGTGTCTTAATGATGTGTAGAGAGCTGTCTTAATGATGGGTAAAGAGTGTCTTAATGATGGGTAAAGAGTGTCTTAATGATGGGTAAAGAGTGTCTTAATGATGGGTAAAGAGTGTCTTAATGATGGGTAAAGAGTGTCTTAATGATGGGTAAAGAGTGTCTTAATGATGGGTAAAGAGGTAGTGTCTTAACAACGTGGTAGAGTCTTAACAGCGTGTGGCTTTATAATGTGCAAATAGTCTCTTTATATTTTGTAAATAGCTTTTTGATAATGTGTGCATAGTCTCTTTATATAATGTAAAAAGTGTCTTGATAATGTGTACATAGTCTCTTTATATTATGTAAAAAGTGTCTTGACAATGTGTACATAGTCTCTTTATATTATGTAAATAGTGTCTTGATTATGTGTACATAGTCTCTCAATATTATGTAAATAGGGTCTTGATAATGTAAACATAGTCTCGATATTATGTAAATAATGTCTTGATAATGTGTACATAGTCTCTTTATATTATGTAAATTGTGGCTTGATAATGTGTACATAGTGCCCTTATTGTGTAAATAGTGTTTTAATAGTATGTAAATCATGTCAACAATGACCAACGATAATCAACATACGGTGACAGCAAACTGCTACACCAATAGATACTGAAGGGGTACAATATGAATACAAAATATTGACAGGTGTGTTCTTACCTGCTTTAAGGACAAGTAGATAGTAAATAATTTTGTTAGTACAATTGATTTGTTGTTATACAGTTTTACAGACTACATTTACACTCATTTTAGTCATTTAGCAAATGCCTTTTATCCTGAGTGTCTTATGATTAAAGGGTGGATATGAACCAATGTCATGGACATATACAGTGTATGAACCACATAATTAAGAAACAAAACAAGTGCTCAAAATACTTCTGTTCCCATGGACAGGAACTAAGACGTATGTGTGCAACTAACTAAAGCCATTCGCAAACTGAATTGGTCGACATGAATAAGGTATATTGAAATGCCTCTGCATTATGACTAGCTTTGGGAGGGGGATTCAATTTCTGCTCAAGCGTATTTAACTGCTGAAACAATGTAGTTCAGGCTATGTAACCATGGCTGTCAATCGTAGAGGTTGGGGTGTCCTTACTTGACAGGTTCCCATGATTCTCTCTCAAATCCCCTGTGGATGGACTGGGCGATAGACGACTCCATGAGGTCCACGTAACGCACCACCAAGGGGGCATACAGGTCCTGCAGATGTTTGTGGAACCTCCCGTTGCACAGGTTATCTAAGACAGACCACAGACACAAGGTCAAGGGGAAGCTCTTCATTAAACTGAAACACCACACGGGGAGTCATCGTTTTTAACAGCATTGGGTAAAAGACTTTAAAAGACATCTCTCCTTCCTATGTTCATTGATCTGAAAAGCTTGGCCTGACGAAAGCTATGAGATTAGAGCCAGTCTTTCACCTTTCCGATCTTGTCAGAAGGAAGCACGTGGCAGCAAACAGTAGTCCTGGTCCTCCCTGTCAGCTCATATATCATAGTAGATCACCTCTCTCTGTATATCTGGTGGCAGTATTTGTTACGTTTTTGGACGGGAATGATTTATTTTCACTGAACTGGTAAAAAGGCAACGCTAACACGGACCACAGGAGACAAAATGGAGGCCAGTGTGTGGTAATGCCATGGCTCCCGGCTCCACACAGCGAGGCTGGTTTCCTCCTCATCCCTTGGAGTGCATGTGCCTGCGTGGGGACAAGTCAAGGTCGATGATACACAGTAGGTGCAATGTTTATTTGGTTCCCTGATTGTCGCTCTCCAATTAGCCACTTGAGCGGCTGCTGTACACTTTGATGTATTTGTCCAGGAGTGAGGACGGAGGGCTCGCCCCTTTCCCAGCCACCTCTGTTTTAGACCTCATTAACTGCTTGAATGGCGTCCGACTTTGGCGCCTGTCTGGTGCTAAGGCTATTTCCTGCCACATAAGCTAGCTGCTTCGGGGAGACAAAACAAATGACCTTCCGTGTAAAATGCCCCTCTGATATGATTTGGTAGTGCAGGGATGTTGTTCTGTGTCTGTAGTGTGGAACTGAGTGTTGTTCTTTGTGTATGTAGTGGTGTGTGCGTATAGTAGTGGTGTGTGTGTGTTCTACTGTGAAGGTAGTAGTAATGTGTGTGTGTGTAGTGTGTTCCTGTACACCACAGGAGAACCCTGAGGGAAAGGATGGCTAGATGCTATTTTGGTGGCCATCTCACTCATCATGGTGTCATGTTTACTGGTTGGGTTCTGCTGTCAGAGTTATGGGAATTAGTTCACTAGTATTATATAGAAGTAGTATTTGCATGTTACGCCAACGCAATCAATCAACACCATATCATGTGCTGACATGCAGTCAGCTAGAGTGTTTCTCTCTTTACAGTAAGACCATGATCATCTGGTCCATTTGGGGCTAATTCCACTCATTTTGGTCTCGTTGCTATGATCATTGCAATGTGCTATATCCTATGGGCTGTGCCTAGAAAAGGTCATTTGTGAACATGGCCAATTGTACAACAATAAAAAGTGAGCATAACAAGCTGCTCCAGTGCAGGTGAACACCAGAGTACACACTTCCAGACCCCTGCTAAAAGGAGACATAAGCCAAGAAAAATTGCTGACATAACTCAGTGCTGGTTCACTTGACAAAGCTTTTACTAAGTGTTCCTTCTCTGGCTCACGCTTTCAGGACCCTGGACAGTGCTCCTACGGCAACTGGAGTTCATTAGGGAGATGACAGGGCCCACAGCAACCATATCACTGTTGGTCTCTTAGCACTTAGCACAAAGCTCCCATAGCGCTCTATTGTCATCTCAATTACCTACAGCCATTTCATTATACTGAAGTCAAATGTACAAAGGTGGAGAGTGCTGTGGGTAAGTCAAATTAGATTGCCACATATTCTTCTCAGTTTGGCTCGCAATGCTAGGCATTCGTTTCTCCAGTCCTTGAACGCTAGGCATTAATTTCTCCAGTTCTCCAATGCTAGGCATTCGTTTCTCCAGTTCTTGAACGCTAGGCATTAATTTCTCCAGTTCTCTAATGCTAGGCATTCATTTCTCCAGTTCTTGAATGCTAGGCATTAATTTCTCCAGTTCTCCAATGCTAGGCATTCGTTGTTCCAGTTCTCCAACGATAGGCATTAGTTTCTCCAGTTCTCCAACTCTAGGCATTAATTTCTCCAGTTCTCCAACGCTAGGCACAACAAGTTGGTTCTCTTCATTTTTCCAGTGCAGCCAAGATTAACCACAAAGGTTGTGTAATGACTTATAATGTATTCCTGATTCACATTCAGGGAGTGTCTGTTAATAATGTAGTCCTGATTCACATTCAGGGAGTGTCTGTTAATAATGTAGCCCTGATTCACATTTAAGGAGCGTCTGTTAATAACATAGTCCTGATTCACATTCAGGGAGTGTGTGTTATTAATGTAGTCCTGATTCACATTCAGGGAGTGTGTGTTAATAACATAGTCCTGATTCACATTCAGGGAGTGTGTGTTATTAATGTAGTCCTGATTCACATTCAGGGAGTGTCTGTGATTTAGGTAGCCCTGATTCAGGTTCAGGATGATGACAGAGTCACTCACAGTCAGTCCTCAGGAAGTCATTGAGCAGCTGGAAGAGAGGAAAGCTGTCCCAGCTGTCAGGAGGCTGCACCTCCAGAGCAGAGTCCATGTCTACTGCATACAGAGACAGGAAGGTCTCTGCGTGTTCAACCATCAGGTCAGACCACCAGGCAAATGCCTAGAGAGAGAAAGAGAGAGAGAGAGAGAGAGAGAGAGAGAGAGAGAGATTGTGGAGAAGGAAAGAGAATAACCCACAGATAAAGGGGGAGATAAAAAGGGAGAAGTACGGGAGAAAAGATACAGAAGTTTGATGAAAAACGGAGGAAAGACTGGAAAAACAAAGGCAAAGATTCAAAAATGGGGCATTAGTGTGTACAAAGATAACACAAGCACGTCTCTAAATTCAAGTGTCATACTCTATTGAGGACAGGGAATGTTACTCCACCGTTCTATAAGAGCTCTTCTCTCAATTTCACAATAAGAGTCAAGCTGTCACCTCTGAGACATCACACCCAGATCTCTAAGGGACACTTCCCCCTCTTCGAGCACTGTGTTTCAGCTCTGTGGTTGAGCACGTCTAAACATGTGCCGTTCTTTGGGCCCACAGAGAGAAACACAGAGAGCTGTGCAGACACGGCTCCTTGACTGAGTCATTCACACAGAGCTGCTCGGAGCCTCCCCACAGGAGAGATAGAACCAGTGGAGTGACACAGTCTGGAAGGGCCTGGTCTCATGCAGGTAAACACTAATCCTCCCATGTCGCCCACTGTTTTCCCATGGTCCTCTTGGCCAGCGGAGAACCCGGGCCATCAGCCATTCACATCGTCACAACTCTCTGATGTGAATGATCCCATGGGCGTCATGCACTCCGGCATGGGACGGTTGGCATGAGGAGCGCCAGCAGCAACCAGCAACAGGATCTCGGGGGTCAAATCGAGGAAGCAGGTCGCCGTCAAATGAAACTGATTGCGGGCCCGGGGCCAGTGGCGGGACTCATTTACTGACGCTCCACACTGGCCCTGTCGGACCGCGCGCCAGTCAGGTCTGTCTCATTTCCTGTCAAGTCAACTCAGGAAGTGTGTGGGACGTGGAGTACACCACACACAAACATGACATCAGGAAGGCCGGTTGACTTGAATGGAACGAGACAGAACTGGCTGAGAGACAAGCTGACTGGAGGTACTGGGTTGAAGCGGAGAGGAAGATGTGTCTATTGCTGCTTATGCTGATCCACTGACAGCGGTAGGTCACACGACAAGGCATTTGGAGAAATGCAAGAGGGGATGGAGGGGTCCTGTCGCCCACCGCCCTCCCCCAACCAATGGCATGCTTTTCAGAGTAATCAGGTCTCTGGAGGACGATCGGCAAGTTGGTTCTCTTCACTGGCTGGATACGACCCCGGTAGGGCGTGTCAGCAGTGGGGCAGACAGAGAACTGCACCAGACCAGACAGGGAGGGGGGTTCAGTGTGACGGACAGGGACACTGCCACATGGCTTGTCGGGGTCGGCTTTGTCCCCAAAGGTCTCAGCTTTGGGCATCACAAGCACTCGGACAACTGTCCAGGGGATCTGACAACAAGTAGGAGGGATACAAGACCATCACTAGGAAGGGTTGGGGTCCTCACTGGGCATTTTTAAAACATGCACATGGTATAGGAGGTGATGTGAGTCAGGGGTCAGGGGTTATATTATCCGGATGTGAAGATCCGACACATACCTCTTTGCCCTGTCCAAACATTCCCCCGCAAAACAAAACAAATAACGAGAGAACAGGAAGGGGTTAGGTCAGGTGCACTTCAGTTGATGTTCCACTTTTCTTTCCAATGATTAATTGGCAGAGAATATGCAATGACGGAGAATATGCAATGATAACGGAGATTATGCAATGATGGAGAATATGCAATGATAACGGAGATTATGCAATGATAACGGAGATTATGCAATAATAACGGAGAATATGCAATGATAACGGAGATTATGCAATAATAATGGAGATTATGAAATAATAACGGAGATTATGCAATGATAACGGAGATTATGCAATAATAACGAAGAATATGCAATGATAACGGAGAATATGCAATGATAACGGAGAATATGCAATGATAATGGAGATTATGCAATAATAATGGAGAATATGCAATGAAAAAAGAAATATGCAATTAGAACATAGAATATGCAATGATAACGGAAAATATGCAATGATAAAATAGAATATGCAATGATAAAAGAGAATATGCAATGATAACAGAGAATATGTAATTATAATAGAAAATATGCAAAGATAACAGAGAATATGCAATGATAACAGAGAATATGCAATGACAACAGTGAATATGCAATGACAACAGTGAATATGCAATGACAACATAGAATATGCAATGATAACATAGAATATGCAATGATAACAGAGAATATGCAATGAAAACAGAGAATATGCAATGAAAACAGAGAATATGCGATGATAATGGAGAAAATGTGATTATAATAGAAAATATGCAAAGATAACAGAGAATATGCAATGATAACTATAAAAAGATACAAAAGATACAACCCAAAATAGAGGATGCTTTGTGTTTCGATATTAACATAATTTGCATGAGAAGTCATGCACTTAGTCTTCAAAACACATCTGGTGTTTGAATTCGCTTTCCATTTTTGGAAAAAGGCAGTCCTATGCCTCTTGAAATGCAAATGTGATGCAAGGGCAGAAATGATATTTAAAATGCTAGTGACTCAACCTCCACTATGTTAGACCCCTACACCTCCACTATGTTACACCCCTACACCTCCACTTTGTCTGTGGGGACACCCTTGTTTACGGGAAGAACGTGTGACATCACCAGGAAAACCTTTCCTGAACCTGCAGCAATATATGACATCATAGGGTTCATTAAAACCCTGTTGGGTATTCCTTTACAATGCTCATCATTGTAATCCCAAATGATGCCCAGTGCAGATGAAATGGAGTGATGCAAATTTGTTTTGCATTTTGGACTTTCAATCCCACACTTTGACCCTGTACCATGTATTCAGGCCATTGTGCTTTGGCTAGCATGCACCATAAATATGATGAAAACAGAGACATGAATACTGTACCCACTGATTTCCAGTGCTTGTTACTGTAGCCTGTTAAACAGAGTCAGAGACGCAATAAATGTCCCATGTAGTTCTATACTCCCTGTAGTTCTATACTCCGATGTAGTTCTATACTCCGATGTAGTTCTACACTCCCATGTAGTTCTATACTTTGATGTAGTTCTATACTACCCTGTAGTTCTATACTACCCTGTATTTCTGTACTCCCATGTAGTTCTATACTTTGATGTAGTTCTATACTACCCTGTAGTTCTATACTACCCTGTATTTCTGTACTCCCATGTAGTTCTGTACGTCCAGTAGTCCTATACTCCCTGTAGTTCTGTACTCCCTGTAGTTCTACACTCCCTGTTGTTATAAACTCCCTGTAGTTCTATAATCCCATGTAGTTCTATACTCCCATTTGGTTCTGTACTTCCTGTAGTTCTGTACTCCCTGTTGTTTTGTACTCCCTGTAGTTCTGCAGTCCCTGTTGTTATAAACTCCCTGTAGTTCTATATTCCCATGTATTTCTATACTCCCATGTAGTTCTGTACTTCCTGTAGTTCTGCACTGCCAGCAGTTCAATACTCCCATTTAGTTATGTACTCCCTGCAATTCTATACTCTCTGTAATTCTATACTCCCTGTACTTCTTTACTCCATGTACCTCTATACTCCCTGTTGTTCTGTATTCCCTGTAATTCTATACTCCTTTTAATTCTATACTCCCAGTAATTCTATACTCCCTTTATTTCTGCACTCCCTGTAAATATGTACTCTAGTCAGGGAATAATTTGCTTGGGGTTTTCCCTGTGTCTGCTTAAGTCAGTGTGTGTCTCTGTGTGTGCGTGTGCCTCTGTGAATTGGTGCTGGTGTCTCTGTAAGGGTATCTATGCTTGCGTGTCTTTGGGTGTCTCTTTGAGGGTTTCTGTATGTGGGTGTGTCCATCTTTGTGTGTGTGTCCATGTGTGTGTCCGTCTCTGTGTGTGTG
>JACXGJ010009983.1:0-22953 GCA_016801105.1 Esox niger | reverse complement strand
GGGGGGGGGGGGGGGGGGGGGGGGGTCACTATTAATCTTGTCTTCTTCCACATTTGATGGGACTGCTTTTTTATCCCTGTGAGGTGCTATGAAGGAAGATTATCTTGGTATAAAACAGAGGCTTAGGCAGTCAGGCTTCCTGGCTACTCTCCTCGAAATGCACTTTTAATGAAATGGTGCCAGGAACTCGTGTGGTAGAGTGTTTATTTGACCCGTGCCGCCTCGTGAAATTATGACTTCTCCGGTTCTGCTCGTCTTCTTCCTAATCCTGTTCAATTGGTAGAACATACTTTCTGCTTGACTGCCAGATTGATTGAATCTTTAATGCTTGGGAGGTTTAAGAATTGAGAGCTGCTTTGTGTTCTCCAGTTACCTTTTTAGTAGACCTTTGAAACGGAGAAGAACTCAAAATACACAAGGCCCTATTAAATCAACGGCGTTTTCAGTCCATTACATATTTCATCACACGCTGCAGGGAAACACTATTGACTTCCTACAAAATTATGTTTACCATGAGAAATACAGAACAACTTAATCTCACATGAACACACGCACGCATTCTTGCCACACTGGGTAAATATCAGTGTTGACTTTAATCCTGCTTTTATTGAATAGTGTCTCTGGTCCACAAGCAGCCATGTAAAATTGTAAACGCTTCTGTTTGGTCATATATCAATGTAAACATGATAATGTAGCACTTTGTCATCTGTGACACCTCAGGTATAAGTATGCCAGTGCCATCTTACACGTGTGAAACAAGAAACAGGACCGTATTTTTATCAACTCGTTCTTTACGCTCAGGATATTAAGCCCGGGATCAGATTGTTCTGAGAAATTCTATACAATCCAATGTAACATGGTTTGTCTGCATTGATTAAGTTGTTCATTCCACAGGGGTGGTCTGAGGTATCAGGGACTCCCGGTGAGTTCCAGATTGCCGGGGCATTGCAGAAGGCACTTAGATGCGTCACACCTCGTAATTGTACGTGCCACCTCTTAGAAATGTTACGTAAACGCAATGTTGCACAACATGTTTGAGATGTAAGCGCTGGAGAGTGGCCTACTTCTCAGGGCTATAAATACAATGTCAGCCATGCAGGGCCTGGCTTGCATCATCCCAATGATGGAAAAACAGTGGTTGGCTTTTTACAGATTTTTCTTGTTCGACTGTTTGGGTCAAGCTTGTCAAATATTCCCAGAGGTATATTTTGAAGAAGCAGGATCGTCATGCATGCAGTGTCACCACAAAGGGTTGAAAACGACTGTATTATTCAATAGGGACTTGTAGCACACACACTGGGATTATTTGACCGATTGGAGCCTACTTACCATTTCATTACATTAATGTCACATTCTAGCATTTTCTGACAATACAGGTTAATCCGAAAAAACATGGGATTCCAATGCACAATGTATTTTGCATATCACTATGATTCCGTTATGATATTAACCAGTGAAAATATATTTTAGTGAGATGTTTCACTGTCAAAACAGTAAAAAAATAAGAATTTCTGGATACTACACCACAGCTCCCTTGAAAAATAGGTTTTCAGCCTCAAGAGACATGCCTGGTTAAATTACATGTTTTTTTCTGTTCCCTCTATTGGCTGTAATGGTTTCTAACAGGCTCTTAAGGGTTTTCTAAGGAGGAAAGTGAGAACAGTCCATTAATCCATTAAGCTAGGTAGGGCATCTTTACCCCAACCTTTTGCAAAGGGCTCCCTCCTCCCTCAGTATACCTGGCTTTCAGATCATAACTTCAATAAAGGCTTTAAGACATCAAGTAAATGTGTGTGTTTCGGTGTGTGTGTGCGCGCACACGTGCACACGCGCACATGCACGCAGTACACTGCATTAGGGGCAGTCCTCCTCCTGAGCAGATAACGGTTTCAGGGGATTGCTTATCTTGCCACAGAGAGATAGCAACAGTCTCCCAAAATGAGGGAGAGTTGAGCCTGCCCGATAGCACTTCAGAAGTGTAATGCAATGAGGGGGAGTGGGGGGGGGAAACTTCTTCAATATAGATATTGAAGTGGTACTAAGGATCAGAGAACTCATTCATGTTCATATCATGCTGGTTACATTTGTGACAGGGGAAGAGAAAAAAAACAATTTCATCTGGGAAATATGAAATATCTGTACACATTATTGTCCCGGCTTCTTGTAAGCTGTCAAGTAGCAATAACAGAATGCCTGCCACAGATCAGTCGCAGTCAATCATGGCTGCATTGTAATTATGCTTTTGAAATGTCATCCATTTTAATCGCTGTCCCCATTCCCTCAAAAATCACAATCATGTTTTATAGGGAGATATCCATTCTTCACCCTCAGAAGCTATAGAAGAGCCCCCTGGGGAAATCAAGGCCCTCCTACCATTCCATTGAACCAAGGAGGAAACTATTGGTCATGTACTTTTACCTGAAAACTGCCTCTATTGTGACTGAATACATAATTAATACAGAGGCTTGGAAGGCTTGGAATTTATGTGTGTGTGTGTGTGTGTGTGTGTGTGTGTGTGCATGTGTGAAAGTGGGTTTTTGGTAAGTGTGCATATAGTAAAATTGACCCATATGGTAAAATCTGACAAATTGGTGCCTACAAGGTTTTTTGGCAGGTCTCCTGAAGTTGAGGGACATGTGAAGACCTACTAGAGGAACGGACGCGGGTTCTATAAAGAGTAGAAAGCAATCTGCTACGGCTCCAGGCTATCTGTAAGCTTCCGGACGTATACACAAGTGTGTTAACCAGGAGAACCTAGAGAGACACTGAGAGGTCTGGTTCCTAGTGAAGCAGATTAATTCTGCCTCTGGAAGCTACGGTCTCATGTCACATAGTTCCACATGACTATCATGAAACAATACTTCTGACCTGAAGTTTCTCCGAAACAAACTGCCAGTGTCATTGGATTTTAAATATTCATCTTCAACTGTAATATTTCTGCATTACGAATGAAGTTTCTCAGAGGCTGAAATGTACTGAATGTGTGTAATCCACCATAAACCCTTTTGTAAAGCCTCACAGAATAATGTCTTTAATAAACATATTCCGCTTTTATTTCCAAGTTCCATGGAAACCTTACCCCAGCCATTGATTGAACACACACCAGTTCAATGAAAGACTCCAAAACATAACGTGTCAGCACACTCTTCCCCTCTGACCCAAGCCCTCTCATCTCTCCTCTCATCCCTTTCTAGCTCCTAACACATAATAAAAACATATGTTACAGAACATAGGTGCCAAAGCCGTTGTGGTCTTTATTAGAGCACCAGGGTTAGACTGAGATAAAAAAATCAGCCCTGGCATTTCAAATATTTATTAACACGCAAAAAACATTTTTTTCTTATCTTCTCCCAAGTAGGGAGGTCAGCAGACAATATTTAGAAATATTTTGCAACAGAAAGTCTGTAGAAATGCAGCTAGTCCCTATGTGTGTTGGCAATTTGGTGCCACCCAAATGGGTTGCTGGTTCCAGTGACAGGAACATAAAGAACGTCTAAGACTTTTTGCACTGAGTGCAAAGGCGAGGATGAGGCACAGATCAATTTTAAACAGCTTATCTCAACATATGATTGGACTGGATGGCAGAGTTGAATGTAACGAATTACAAAAACTCTTGTTAGTCAGTGACCTATCAAATCAAATTTTACGCCTCACACCAAAACAGTCCAATCAAATCATGCAAGTTACACAAACTGAATAAGGATGGTGGGATTTAAAATGTCACAAAATACAGAAATCTCTGTGACCAGTTCTCCCTCAAGCACAAGATAGCTGTGTGATTGGAGTTGGTTTTGTAATATATGAACTACATATATTTGTAACATGCTAATAGTCGGAGCTATAAACTCTTTCTGACCACAGTTTTTGGAGGTGTCTGAAAAGTTTACATTAGGATCTAACAAATGAAGCTACAGTTTTTAGAATTAGTAGATTCTCTGGGACATGAGTATATTTATGGTTTACCATACAACACAGAAGTATGCACCAAAATTTTAACTAGGTATCACTGCTGCAAAAATCGGGACAAATGGATATGGATGTCAGATATTTGTTATCTTATAAATTTTCAGTGCCCTCCAGAATGATTTCCCCCTGCTTGATAAAGATAAGCATAAAAGATAAAGAAAAAATGCCATTGTTTTGAACAGCTGGATCGTAGACTCAAAATACGATGAAAACCCAAACTTTATTTGAGTTATGTTATTCAAAGTCAAAACACATTTTTAATCGAGAAGAAAATATTTTCTCCAAAATGTTTGCAAAAAACACATTCAGTACATTCAGTACAATGGCAATTGTAAAAATACATGTACAGCTCTGGAAAAAATTAAGAGACCACTGCAAAATTAACAGTTTCTTGAGTTTTAGTATTCATAGGTATGTGTTTGATTAAAATGAACATTTTTGTTTTATTCTATAAACTACTGAGAACATTACTCCCAAATGTATTTATAATGTATATAGAAAATTACAACTGGTCAAAATAACCAAAAAATAGGCATTGCTTTCAGACTTATAATGCAAAGAAAACAAATTCATATTAATTTTGCAACAACAAAATACCAATGTTTTATATGTTTCTGAAATCAATATTTGGTGGAATAACCCATATTTTTTATCACAGCTTTCATGTTTCTTGGCATGCTCTCCACCAGTCTGTCACATTGCTGTTGGGTGACTTTATACCACTCCTGGCTCAAACATTTCAGTTGGCTTTGTTTGATGGCTTGTGACCATCCATCTTCCTCTTGATGAAATTCCAGAAGTTTTCAATGGGGTTCTGGTCTGGAGACTGGGCTGGCCATGACAGGGTCTTGATCTGGTGGTCCTCCATCCACACCTTCATTGACCAGGCTGTGTGGCATGGAGCACTGTCCTGCTGGAATAACCAATTCTCAGAGTTGGGGAACACTGTCAGAGCAGAAGGAAGCAGGTGTTCTTCCAGGATAACCTTGCACTTGGCTTGATTCATGCGTCCTTCACAAAGACAAATCTGCATGATTCCAGCCTTGTTGAAACATCACCGTTCCTCCATCAAATGTTCCTATGGGTGCATGACACTGTGGCTTGTAGGACTCTCTGGGTTCCATATAACCATTAGATGACCAGGTGTTGGGCAAAGCTGAAATTATGACTTGTCTGAGAAGATGACCTTACTCAATTCCTTATGGTCTTATGCAAAATTCAGCCTGGCTCTTCTTTGCTTCTCATTGATGAAGGGCTTTTTCTAGTTTTGCACATCTTCAGCCCTGTCTTTACTTGCATAAATATAGCAAAAATTTACATTATTACTATATTTTTTATTTATATATTTCTCAATTCTATCTACGTATGTGTCGTGTGCCATGTCACAATCATTTTGTTTTGCAGGATGGCGCTGTGTAATTCGGTAAATTGGATAAATTAACTTTGAACTTCTGGATTTCCTTTGATGTAACAATGACGACTTCTCCCTGCTCATGGATCTTGAGTTAATAAAATTCTATCCGCTCTGCAATTTGGACAATACGTCTGCCTTTCCCGAGTCATATTATAGGAGAATCAATGGAGCAACTTTGCCAACGAGACATACAAATTTTGCAAAAAACATTTTAATACAGAGGATCGTGACCCATGTTCATTCGAAGAGGACTAAAGATAAATGCAATTCCATCAAGTTACCCAGTTCAACCTGTGGAAAGAAGACAGATTGTAAGTAATACTTCGGATTGCTATGTTATAATACACATAGTACATATTGCCTAAGGATATTCTGGGCAATTAGTGTTTAACATGTTCACAATCACTCCCCTTTAGTTGATGTCCAAGCTTCGATTCGGTCAAGTCATCATCTGTGTATTATGGTTATTACGAGTAAGGCTTGTATTCAGAGTCAGACATATGTTTTTTCCTTTCTCTCTCAAGCATATACAGTTTGATTGATCTGAGGTTAATATCAAAAACGAAATGAGTGACTTGCTTTCTAGCTAGCAAATACTAACTTTGGTTTACAGTGTATACACTTACTCTTCCTGAACGAACGCATGGATTGATACAATTGTGAACAAAACTAACCGGTAAACACAGGAAATACTGGTAAATACCGGTTTATTTCAAATTAGAATTATATTGTGACATTTGTTTAAAGGAATACAACATTGACAGGTAATTTGAGGTAACCAACACCATTTGTCTTAGTTTGGAGTTTTTTAGAGTAGTTTTCCGCTTCCAATGCAGTTATGCGGTAGTGCTACGTACGGTTTGCATTGATGAATTTGTACAATGCTCATTACGTTTATTACTGACCGAGACAGCTGAGTAATTTATTGTTTTAAAAAATGACTCCATGTGCCTGAAGGACAAACTCGGGGTAAGGGGAATTTCAGCGAAATATGATTTTCAGATGAACGATCCCTTTATGTTTACCTAGCCATGTAAGTTATTTGAGATAGCTAGCTGATAGCATTCAGCTAACATTAACAAATGAACAAGCTAGCTACCTAACATTAGAGTGGAGAATGGAGAACTGTTCCTCTACTGCTCCATCAATATGCAGGCTGTCTGTGATGAGAATGGCCATCTTAGCAACATTGTAGTTAGGCTCGCCCGAATCCACCAATTAAGTCAGAATATGATATAAAAGTCATTTGTGTGCAATGCTAGAAGCGGAGGCCTATGAAGGCCACCTACAAGGGGACAGTGGATATGCCTGTCGAGGATACATATGACTCTCCTTTTTAATCCCCAGACACCTGAAGAAAGGTCATACAACTCCTCTCACACCCTGACAACAGGTTTTGTATAGAGTTTTTGGAGTTAGGGTATATATTTTTTCCATGCCTACAGAAGGGGCAACCCAAAGAGAAGGACACTACACTGACCATAATCATTGCTGTGGCAGTTTTGTAGAACTTTGGCAAGAAACAAGGCAATGAAATACCTGAGGATGCTGAAGTGGACCCATCTCTTGTAATTAGTGAGAGTCTGTAACCATTCTTCATGGTAAAGAAACACCATTTAAAGAACCATCCTGCAACCTCAATGCGACATAATATTCACACCTACTTGTCTGTTCAAGAATACACAAGGAAGACACAGCTCATCAAATTTCAACATCCTATAGTCAGAGACCAACACACAAGGGAAGCTGCAATCAGCGGTCTTCCAGCTACATGCAAAATATAGCAGGCTGGAAGAATCGTACAAGATTTACCTACTACTCATCAGAGCTATTCAGAAAGCTCTTAGACAGTGCTTTGGATGTTTTTCTTATTGGAATCCTTCAGACAATGTTCGAGAAGCAGGTAAGATTCCTCACAAAAACAAGGATACTTGTTTAATAAATACACACAACCCTCACTCACCTTGGTTAGAGTGCTCTATATTTTGTTTGGATTATGTTTTACATAATTCAAGTTGAAACTGAACTGAAAATTCAGACAGAAGCAAAGACGTTGTAACTGTGTCTCGTGAGGGGATAGAGTGAATGTGTAAAATGTTACAGTGTAGTCAAGACACTGATTGTGTAAAGAAACCAAAGTGCTAAGCTGAAATATGGTGTTTGGAGGGTTTCTGAATGCAAAGCCAGGTTTTTTGTATGAAAAGTATTTCAGAATTACGCTCAAATATCCAAACAGGTTCTCCAGTCTGAAGGTTGGTATTCAGAGTGTTTTGCAAGAATTTTGTGAAATCACTGTTTAGTGTTTTAAAGCAAGTAAAATGAAGCATTTTACAAAATATAATAAAACGTTAAGAAATACACGTTTTGTAATAAGTTCCTACTGTACATCAATTTCCTCTCCTCCCCTTTTAACGTATTCAAATTGCAGTTTAGTTAAATTAGCTAACTACTAAGGTCAATGTTATTTTAACATATTACTTGAATTCAGGAGGGCAACATTTATTCAAAGAATATCTGAAGTGGTTTTACTAGCTTCAGTAAATGTAACTGAAGTAGCATTGTGTCTTGTGGGGAAATTTCTACCTTTGCTGGATGGAGGGTCTGGTGCTCATCCCTGCAGTCAGATTCCTCTCCATCGCACTATAAAAAAATCACTATTCATTATATCTTGATGGGGAATTAGAAATATGTTACTGGGTAATACATTCACTGATACAGAAAACCTAAATGGGGAGGATTTGTTATGGTGCCTAGTAAGAAGGTCGCGATGAGCTACTGATCGCCATTGCCCTATTCTTCACAGGACCATCCCTTGATGAGACCTGTGGTGTTCCAGAACTCTATATGGTCCTGCCTCCAACGCAATGGGTTCAAGTCCGGCCTAGCACCCTTCCAGCAGGGGGGCTTCCCTTACCTTTCTAGCCTGTCAATAAAGCATAAAATGTCCCCTTGAAGTATATTCAAATTAATACAAACATGTTTTGACCAAGATTTCTCGATTTTTGTCTTCTTTTTTTACCAGGACTGAGAACTGCTTTCATTTACAGGAATAACGCGGATAGCATTTAGGTTTAAGACTGCCTTGCTCAGAAACAGAACAGATTTTTCACATTGCCAGCACAGTAGTATATCTTGTTATCTGGGAGGAAGGGATAAGTAGTATACACAATGTTGTATAATGGTTTCACCTTGCCCTCAGATAATTAATAGAACTGTTATTTATATATTTGCATATTGTTTAACATATGAAACCATGTCAAATCTGGTGATAAGCAGGTGCTAAGAGCTATTGATTTTGCTCTGGTATTCATCAGCAGATTTAGCAAATGGATTTTGCTCTGAGATATGTTTCTTTGAACTGCAAATACAAGAAACAATGTCCACTGTCAACGAACGGTGATGTTGCACATTCTTGTGTTTAAATACCACAGCTGCAGATTGACCTAAACTTGGTAGCCCCCCGAGGATCACTTTACTCCTGGGCAATCGTGGGATCAAAACTGTATCATACATTAACATGGACGGCATGAAACGAAGCCTTTACAGCCGCCGTGCACCCGCCCCCTGAGAGTCAGCACAGACCTCGAGTGACTCAGAAAAAGCAGCAGCTACGGTGAAACAGTAAAATGTGGCCATAATGGAGAAGATTTACATTCACCGCGACTATCACGCCGTTAGGGGACTCCGCGGCCATGCCTGTGTTAAAGGCTCGTTATGTGACACAAGTGTGTCTCGTGCGTGCGCGCGCGCGTGCGTTTATATCAGTCAATTGCCCGGGATGTGGTGGGACGCGAGTGACAGACATGCCCTGTTAATGGTGAGGAATGATGAGGTAGGAGCAACTGCTTCACTGAACCCGGGTCATCATTCACTGATATCGCTGGTCATTATGATGGGGGTCTGTAACATCATGATAGCATGTCTACTGATCCACGACTCCACGTCAAAGCTCTCAGGGTACAAACCTCAGGGGGTTGGGATGATGGCTCAAGTGTCTGCCGTTGCAGTTATCTGCACAGGGGCTTTTTTTCCCACAGCACTGCAGTCTTTTTTATTAAGATGGTTTCATATGATTGTTAATAAAGATGATGTATGAGACAGAGATGATATCACTGCCGTAAACCGGATAATATAATATTCGGATTCATGCAGATTAATTATAAATTCATTTTAACTGAATAGGTTTAAATCATTGTCCTAAAAAGATGTGATTAGCGTTATTGTCCTATGAGAAAATAAAAATAATGATCTTGCTTTACTGAAAAGGATAAGCAAGAAAGATATTGAGAAATACAAATGGGAAATTCTAATTTGATAAACAAATGTGAAATACAAATGTGAATTCCTAGCCATGTTTTGATTACATGGACATTCAACTACCGTATGTTTGTGTTAAAAGCTTCCATTATTTATGGCAGTTGTTGATTATATGACATTTTAGTACTGTATGCCAGTGTTAAAACCTGTAGTTGTAAGATAAACAATAGCACAATTCTCTTACTTTTTGTCTTACTAGCATACCAAAATGCCAAGTCATGACAATTATTATAATTAAACATTTAAAAACTGATATATAACAGCAAATGTAGTCTCTTAGACAAAGCAATGCTAGGTCTGGCAACCTGACCTTGAAGAAATGTGTTTAAAAGGGGTGGAACTCCAGTATAAATCAGCAGTGCCTTGCAGCACCAAAAGTTGCTCACAAATCATAATGGAAATAGTTATCTACACACGACTCCCCCTCATTCATTCGGCCCCACATCTCTTAATCTGTTTCAGAAGATGTCATTTTTTTAAATGCTAATAACAGAGGGACACATCGTAACTCACTAAGCAAGACTCTTTGGGAAGTTCCCATTCGGTCCCTTTGGTGCCATTATGGGGAACGTGCATGTGTCGAGCATATCCGTGATAACAAATACAAAAATTCCTAATAAGGCATCTTTTGACATATAAAATTCAAGTAAAAATGTTCGCCCTTTGACACTGGTTGCCCGGTGTGTTCCTGCGCTCCATAGCTTGGCTGCAGATGCACTTGCTTCCCTACAAGGATTTTAGGATTGTAGCAACGTGTGATCGTGATCAACACAGAGTGTACACTCTAGCTCAGAACTTCAGAATTGGATACAGCCTTTTTGGTTTTAACTGAAACAGCATTGTGTATGGGCCTGACAATAGCCAAGCACTAGTCCACTTACGGGCTGTTCCTCCAGGAATCCATTTGCAGTTGCGTCGTTCTCTATCTGGCTTTTGTGGCTATGAGCCCATGGACCTATCAGGTCTGTCTTCCGTCCCTTTCGCCGCTCGTTAGCGTCTGCTGACTGCGTGTTGTTTGGACTGGGGCGCTCCCTGTGGTGAGCTTTATGAACAATGTCTGTCCCTCCTGATCACTGGGCAATTTCTATGGCTTATGGTAGCAAGGGTTGGATGTTGCCTCCCATGCTGTGTGTCCTCCACTATGAGGAGGCAACATGATACAAGCCGTTGCGCGGTGCTGCAGCCTTGCTCCTCGGTTCCTGTTTTTACTCTAGCACCGTTTTTTGAGGGAGTTAGCTTTGGCCCCTAATGTCAGTATTCCATCTCTCCAGCTTAGTGGCACTGTGTAGTGTTCCTGTTGTGAAAACAAAGTGGCCAAGTGAAAGGGAACCTTGGCTCATGTATATGACCTCTGTTCCCTGAGGGAGGGAACAAGGTGCAACTATTCTTGGGTCCTACACCATTTGAGTTGCAGGAAAGAGCATTCTGGAATCACTGTTTCATTGCACAGGAGGAGGGGCTCCCTGCTGATTCACACATGTAGCGCCTTAACAGGTGTGATTGTCCTTGTTTTTGACAGATTTATGTGTGCATGTTCCCATAGTGACACCTCATTCCCTCACTCAGGAAACAGAGTATGTATACATATCAAATATTCTTCGCCGCCCGGCATTCTGGAGTTATGAGTGAGGAGTGATGTCATTGGTTGAATAAGCCTGCTTTCTGATCTAAAAATGAATAGAGTTTTTACAGATTCTCAAGAACTCTCTAGTTAGTAACTCTTTCTGATTATAAGAGCTGGGAATAGCTATGAATATTGAACATATTTATTATGTAAGTGTGTGTGTGTGTGTGTGTGTGTGTATAACTACAAGTGTACAGTTCTTTTCTCAGTCAAATTTTGACCCATTCATACAGCATTTCAAAACACAGACCTGATCCTTGAGTGTTAAAACTAGAGGAGGAACAACCATCATTATTGATCATCTTTCAATTTTCATACATAACAGACTGTTGGCTATGCTTGGCAGACGCAGAGCTTAAAGGGGCACGATGGGTGCACAGCACCCATGGCAGTCAGTCAGAGGGGCAAACAAGAAGTTTATCTTATGGTTGAAATAATTATTGCAAGCAGAATCAAATAATGATTTCTTTACTGTATACTATTTAGTTGACACTGAGGTGATAAACATCTTTATTTGTTTTGTTATTCCATAATGCATCTGAAATATGTGACTGTGGAGCTGAAACCAATGGTGCCAGATGTGGAGGTTTCCAGATAGGCAGAAGAAATAGCGTTCGTGTGGTTTTTATGTGGAGTCCACAGGTTGATTGAGTGAAATATGGCAACCATGAGTGTAATGCCAGATCTTGTCGGCTCATTTGCTAAGGATCTGAACTGTGGAAGATAGCTAGCTTAAGTAACAAAATATAAAAATGGAACCTGGATTTGTCTGCCACTCAGAGGAAAGAAAAGCAATACATTCTAAAAATGAAATGTAATGATATGTGCCCTTGTCTTTAGTAAGGTTGTTGAGCAGCAGATGTAAGAGAAGATGGACAGATCTGACGTTACAATGAAAGGAGCAGTATCGCAGCTTAAAGCGAAGGGGGAGAAAGAGTTATGATCCAGGTGTAACAGCAGCTAGCAGTGAAGTTTTGTATCTACTTGGTAAACAACATTTTCTTACAGGGAGACAAGCCAAATGTACCTTTAGATTAGCAGTTCTATTGTCTTCATTGACTCCATTTTGTGAAAACATCACCGTTGTACTAAAACAGTATTAAATTTTCCGACCATGTTTTCATCTATTGTTGCAAACTAGCATGTCGTTAACGTCAATTTAGATATCAGATTTTCCTTTTCAATACATTACAAAATGACGTGGATAGCTGAACAACAGGGCTATATTTTGGTGTGTTCTTGCTGCCTTTATGAGAGCATACTCCTCCCAAGTCCCCCTCCTTCATTACTCCGGGCCAGTTTGACTGTCCTTTTGTCCTTCGGCATTTACAACCTTTTTATGGCTCCTATGGCACAGCCTCTTAACGAGCTCCTTCAAAAGAACCATTACACAACCAGCCCACCTAAAGATCACCTATTCAGAATCACATGCTAATAGCATCTCTGGGTCATGGCTAGTTGTTAAGTGATGATCCCAAAGCTGCACAGCACATTAGACTGCCCACTCTGATTCTGCCTTTAACATTGGTGTTAATTAGGTGAAGAGACTTCACTGGCAAATGTACTGACCTATATGATTAAATTGGAAGATTTGATATGATAATGTTGTGGCAAGCATGACACCTTGCATAGGTTATTCATTATATAGCTTGAGTAAACATTATATCAGAACACAATAAAAACCTAACACGAAGGCAGCAGAGTGCAGGTACAATTAACAGCATCTTAGTTGTCCCCTAATGCAGACTATTTGTGTGTGCTGTTAATCATGTATTCTTGCTAGCGGACACAGGAATCCAAGAGGAAAGCTCTACACGAAACACAACAACAAATAACAACATAATTATGCCCAAGTATTAGAACGGTAGCGGTAGACACATTGTCCACATGATTTACTCCTCCAGGAACTCCCGTTCCCTGCTGGAAAGTGGCCTCGCAGCATTTCTACGGCCTCTTCAATCTGCTCCAAGTGCCAAGTGTAAAGCCTTACGGGGATGTTAGGCACAGGCATTGAGACACCAAATGGCCGTGGCCTCACACTGCCTTTCCCAGGGCAGTGAAATTACACTGCAATCTATCGACACTGGTAGGAGGAGATAAGCTATATAGGTTCAAAACACACAGACACATATAGTATCTAGGAGTCATAAGAAAGACTGTAACATCATGTGGAAATAGGGGAATTTTTTCTCCTTTTTTTACCGATATCATATAACCTGAGAACCAATTTCCGAGCTGTTTGTTAGCCGCATAAAAGTTTAATGCTGCACACTTCAAGCACAAATGGAGAGAAGGTGATAGAAGTGGAAAAAGACACAAAAGCTGCAGTCCTGTGAAATTTTAATGCAGGCCTTCCTTATTTGCTGTGGCAGGAAAGACAGAATGTTACTTTGGTTCCTTTTCGATGAATCTTAGAGGATGTGCGTTCTCTATGTCTCTCTCTGACCCCGTTGCATACATCTTAAGAACTGTAAGTTCATTTGTATTTTAAAGCATCTAAGGATTTGAAGCGTTTATTAAAGGTTTGTTCTGCACTTTATTTACACTTCAACAAAAAATTTGATACCCTGGCCTCTCAACTGAATCATTCGGAGGGGGTAAATATCTAAGATTGAATAATTAATCTCAAATTGCCTAGCTTTTAATCTTTCATTCCACCCAAGCAGTAATTTCAAAAAAGGTTTTACCTCCAAAGTGCCTTGGTAAGGCTTGAGTCATCCATTTATTACATTGTATTTGTCTCTGGGCATTAGGACCCTGGGAGCTATCTTTGGCTGCGTGGGATGGGTGAAGGCGACAGGCTCTTCAGCCCTGAAACCCTTGATAAGCAGTCTTGTTACTCCTGTGTCATAACTCTTCAGATCGTCTGACTGACCACCCCAAAATGTAGAAAAATGCAAAAGGGGGCTTAGCTCTTATACATCCCACCCATACACTGAGCTAGTACTTAGGAAAGTAATGTTCAGTTAGGACGGTTTTTCCAGATTTCATTAAGGGATGTCCAATACACACACCATCTCAAGAACCATTAATCCGCCTTCCAAGGCCATCAAAGGTGTGTGCTAAAAAGTGCTGTGGCACGTATTGCTAGACCTGAGCTAACATTGGATCACTTGACCCTCACCTGCTTGCTCTGGTTTATGGGTGTCTGTGCAGTAGGTTTATGTGGGTAGCGTCGTTGTATTAAATGATCCCGTGTCACAGGATCAGAAATAATGCCACTATCCTGGCCGGTGTAGCAATTGATTTGTCAGAGGTAAAAGGGGCACCAGTGTAAGCAGACGCGATAAAACAGACTAAGCTCATTTTGTGAAGCAGAAAGGATAGATGCAGTCAGGTATTCTAGCAGAATGTCATCTTTTTTATTTAACTCTTGCCAATAGTGTCAGACATTTTTCACTACCACCTTCATAGGTACATAATAAATTAAGAGACCAAAAGTCAGTCTATTTGTGTATGTATTTTGTTTTCATAACTGTTTCTTGTCTTGTAACAATCAGTTAACTGTCTGTCGCTAAATTATCAATCACAGCTCTGCTACTGCTGACCAAATGACGAATGTATGAACAGCTTTACTCCGATGATCTACCTACCTAAAAATAAAGGGCCTCATTTTGCACTCGCTACATTATTTCACCTTCCAAAACAAGATAATGTCGGTCAACTTGGGTAAACTCTCCAGCTTCGCATTTAATGGTGGCCCACAGTCTGGGCTGCTTGGTGAGACAGTAGGACAGCTCTATCCACTCCATCTCTAAGATTGATGAACAACTGTCCGAGAAGGGGGAGAGGGGGGGCAGTGAGTGGCTTCAAAGCACATAGTTTAGACATGTGGAAATCATGTGGGCCTGTAAATCAGGCTGTAAAAGTGTCTGTCTGAAATGGGCACTGTGTTGTCCTCTATACTGATTATATGTTGACTAGTTGTTACTCATTCCAAGATGGCGGAAGTCAAATCGCGGTGGATCTGTTGTCATGTGATTGGTTAAAAAAAAGACCTGCCAGATTGAACACAAAGTAGTTTGACGCGTCAATGATCAACCTTTGTTGGAATTGTCCACACACTTCTAGGTGTACCCATATGGGGACCTTGAATTTCAGGTAGACACGTGTCTCAAGCTGTACTTTTGAGATCAAAGTTTGAGTTGTGGTGGAGGTCTGCACTCTGACGTTCATAGTACCAACACATTTTTGTGTGTAAAACAACCTGGCAGTTGTGGAACAACGTCTGCTTAATTAAGACAAATAGTATGTAAATGAGTAATGTATTTGAATATTGGGATTGAAAATCAGTTGTTTAAGATCCAGTTAACCTTGTGTTGGCTGGGAGATTATCCACAGTGTTGATTGTGGGTTATTTCAACATGCAACGTTTTCATTATACAGCCTTTTACATATTCAGTACCTATAGAAAGTATTCAGTTGCCTCTATTTCTCCAAAATGTTTTGTATTTTACACTTAATATAACTGAAGAAAGCAAGCAAGTACGTTTATTTATATAGCACAATTCATACATAGAAGCAATTAAACGTGCATTACAATGAAAATAAAATAATGCAATAGAATTAAAACAGTCAGATTGTTACACATGTCTAGCTCAGCTGTCTCCAGTAGGACTGCATGAACTACAACACCCCGGTATCTCAATCTTCGCATTCCGATGCTAGGATGAACCCGTCAGTCCCTATGGGAGATAATCATTGCATCAATGTCTTACTTGGATCTCTCCAGGGGGACATTTATGCCATGTCTGTACATGCATTTTATATTCACCCTCAATGAATTACAGTTACCATAACTGTATACTGTACCACCCCAGTATATCAATCCTCCCGTAACTGGGCTTGGATAAACTCGTCAGTCCTTTTGTGAGAAAATACTTGACATCGATGTGTGTAAACAGCAGCACAAGAACTTGCATTATCCATCAGTAGCAGATTGTTACATTTACACAGAAATATAAAATACAGCGTAATACAAATAAATTACTTTTTTGGGGTTCAATCTATAACCCCATTCCCCAAAAAGTTGGTGCACTATATAAACTGCAAATAAAAACACAATGCAATGATGTGCAAATCAATTATCCTTAAATTAAATATAAAATAGTACAAAGACAACATATTGACTGTTGACTCTGAGAAATGTTATTGTTTTTGGAAAAAACACATGCCCATTTTGAATTTGCCGGTAAAATGTTTAAAAACAAGAAACCAGGCAAGCCCAGTTCAGCCGGCCCACAATAAAAAGCGTTGCCCTCTCAAGATTCGAACACAGTTCACCCACATGGAAGGCTGTGTCATTAACCACTACACTACAGAGCTGTACATTTGACAGGTGTCAATATAGCCTCTACTGTCAACCTTGAACAAATTCTCTTTTGCTACTGTCCATTTCAACAGCAAATTGGCCACTTGTGAATGATATTGATACAGTTAAACTGACTGACGTTTATTACTAAGTTTACCTCCACCACAAATAGCGTCTATGAACTGTATGGCGTTTGCCACTGGCCATTTTAACAGTGTATTCGCCAGTAATAGACTTTATCAGTATCTACAAACTTACTGGAATAGTTTTAAGAACTGAGCAATTGCTAGCAAGTCTGCCAAAGCTATTTCATTTCATGGCATAAGAACGTATTTCTTTCTTTCATGGCATAACAACATATTTTTTCTTCCATTTATGAATTACATTGATACAATAACTATCAATAAATGTGACGATAACTAACGTTTTCATCAAGTAAAAAGACAAGAGAATCGTGGGATATACCATAAATAGTCGCAATACTGTATAACTGTAAACTAAATAAAATGTATAATGTCATTGCTCTCAATAGATTTGAACTTAGTGCGTCTCACGTGGTAGCCCTGTCTTTAACCACTAGGCCACGGCATTGCACAGTAGTCACTAGACACCACTGAGTATTCTGTTAAACTGACTAACGTTTCTTATTAAATTTACCTCCATCATAGCGTCTATGAATTGTATGGCTTTTGCCACTGGCCGTTTTAACAGCTTATTAGTCAGTAATAGGCTAACTAGTATCTATCTTCCTAGGAAAATTACGAAGAATTCAAAGTGGCCGTATCTTTTTCAAGAAACAATAAAATGTCTAAGTTTGATATAACATTTGATATGCTGTCTTTGTACTATTTTCTATTGAATATAGGGTTTAAATGTTTTGCACATATTTGCATTCTGATTATATTTACATTTTATCCAGCGTCCCAACTTTTTGGGTAACAGGGATGTACATGTAAAAAGGTCCTACACAAACCCAGGTCCTCAGGATGGGAGTCCAGTGCTCTGGCAAAGAGGCTAAAACCCATGGGGCCTAGTGTCAGTTGCTAGAGTGCCTATTATGGCGTCAAAGAGTGAGGTTTTCACTCATTGCACAGCACTTGTTGGCCTCTGATACATATACTCAATATCTTAACAGCGAAAAACACATTTATTTTACAATTTTAAACATACCATGTACATAAGTATTCAGACCCTATATTTGGTAATTTGTGGAAGCACCTTCGACAGCAATCCCAGCTTTGAGTATCCTTCAAGTCTGGGTTTTGCTGGTCTACTCAAGGACATTACCAGACTTGTCACGAAGCCTCTCCTGCCTTGTCTTGGCTGTGTGCTTTGGGTCATTGTACCTGAAGATGAATCCCCAGTCTGAATCTGCGGTTCTGGGTGCTCTTGATCAGGTTTTCTTCAAGGGGCCTCTATGTGATTTTACCTGTAATAACTCCCTTCTGTGGATGTAGCCTAGATTTTGTATTTTTTCCTTAAAGGGAAGTATCTGAAAGTGTAGCTCCATCACTCACTGTGAGAGCTGTGTTGAACCAACACTTACAATGTTTAAGATTGAATGAATAAAGATTGACTTGAATAATGAAAATCCAACAGTGCCTTGCTAAAGTATTCAAACATTTGATCAATTCTCTCACATTCCTGAATTATAAATGGTGTGTTGACATTTTTTATTTTGTTCAATGTTTTACTTTAAAACTCTGCACCTCAATATCAATTATTGTAAGATTTTATGTAGGGAAATGAATATATGTATTCAGTATAACATTAATTAGCTAGTCAATAAAAGCATCACTAGCTATTCTTGACTGACTTTGTTGGCTAAAGACAACATTGACATCTGTCAAATTACATTTCATAATATTATGTCGTGAACTAAAATCATATTTAACTGCGTTGTTATATTTCTAGGCGTTCATAGTGTAACAGCACCTGAAAGAGTCAGCACTTGTTAAACCTTTGGTTACCGGTAAGGCTGCAGCGTTTATAGGGTGTTAGTGACCATGGCAACGCTTCAACCGAGTGATAGAAATGCAAACCATGAAAAGATGACTGGATTTGATGGCTGATCTTTACGGGCGATAATTAAATAAGTATACCCGATTAAACTTTTCGTGCTGCTTGCTGCTCTCCGCTCTCACTTCTTTCTTCCATCTTTATTGTTCTTTTGCATTATGTTATTACTGTAGTCAATCCATACAGCATGTCGCTTAACATAAAGGACATGGTCTGTGGTAAATCTAAGAATATCGCATGTCATGCTGACCTGCATGTCGCTTCCTCTGCTGCTTGCTGGTAGAACCGACCGGCGCGAGTCAAGTTCAAATTTAGTAATTTGTCCAAACTGTTGACATTATGATGTCGTCGTCATAGTCTATGACTGTCCAACATCAACAATTATGTTGTCCCATTTCCCAGCCGTAGCTGCCTCTGTATTCGTGCCATTTCACGCAGTTAATCACTGCTCATTCTGCTTTTTAACAGGTAGTCTTATTCAGTAGACATTGTTGCACTCTTTCAGAAAGTAGACTGGCCTTCTTGAAATTCTCTTAGATTTATGTAATGCATACATTTATTAAGGGCTCTTGCATAAACATCTGCCATACCTAAAATTCCAAGCTACAAGAACACATGGCAAACTCAATGTCCCATGATTCTTCAGTGGGTTAAGTAATCAGCTTTTAGTTTTTTTTGTATTTTACATATGGACATTTCAAAAGCTGTCTAAAATTGGATTAATTGGTTCCTCAAGGGCAAATTAAAGCAGCTGTTTCCAGACTTTTGAGGAATGTGTTGTTGACCTTCATGTTCTTGTGTACAGCTTTATTGATCTGTAATTGACGAGTATGTTTACATGTATACTTCTATCGATGTATAATACGTTCCTGTTTATGGTCATATTGACGTGTTAACATGGCCCATCGGTAAAAGAGACCTTTGGTCTCCATGTCATTATAGGTTGAATATCTTTTCTTTAAATCAATGAGATTGTTCTGAGTGTTTTTCCAACAACAGGACAGCTGAGTTTTTAATCACACTAATTCTCCAATAGGTCCTGGAGTAGGTAAGTTGTCCTGCTTTACCCCTCAGGACCTCTGAACTTTCAAAATCTTATTTTACCATCATCACGAGTCCTCTGAGGTAAACCCCATGTCACAATGAGTGAATATAGGCCATCCGGAACCCAACTAAACCAGTCCTCTTCTGTTCTGTTGAATTTAGTTACTTCCTCTCCTTTCCTCCAATTTTCCTTATAGTTTTATCTACCTTAACATAATCATTGATCTTCCTTTACATTTCCCTTCATCCTTTATGTTTCCTTTCCTCTCTTTTCACATGTACTTTCCTCTCCTTTCCTCTTTCTTTTCATCTCCCTTTCCTTTTTTGTCTCCTTTGCTCTCCCTTTAAAAAAATGTCTGCAGTACTATATCTTTCCCTCTCTTTCAAATTCCCCCTCTTCTGTTTTGTCTGTCCCATCCCTCTTATCTCGCTTTCTAACGTCACCATTTTCTTTGCCCACTGTTCTATCCAGTTATCTTCGAAAATTGCAATAACACACAGCAGCTTTCCATGAACACTCTGAAGTCCTGGAGTAACCTCACTTCTTGCCTTTCTTTCCTATATGTCACCAGTGTTTCCCAGGCAGAAGACAGAACCTTCTCCACGCAATTCGTGGAGCCAGACGACAGGGTTAAGGGAGCTGTCTTTATTATCTTAATGCTTCTTTCTGTCCACTGACCTCATATTACGTTCAATGGAGGGGGGTTTCTTCCTTCCAGGCGGGGTGGTAATGGCCGATGTTATGATCCAAGTCTTTGAAAAAACATCCATCATGTAGTCCGTCTCGTGTTAGAGGGATTCTGCAATGTATGGGCCCTGCTGTGGTCATTTCCACTGTGTGTCCTCAGAGCGAACGAGACAAACTTCCTAACCTCACACTTGCCTGACGACTGACTCAACCGAGTGGCTGCCATTTTTGTTCTTTAAAATGTACGCTCATAAAATCACTAGTGCACTCCATTTTATATAACAATCACCACAGACGTCAGAACAGATTTAAAATACACTGAAAACCTGTAACGACCCCAGCTGAACGGAATCGTTCCAGTCCTTGGTTTAGTTGTGGTTCCTTGCAGGTTTGTGTCATGTCCTTATATGGAATTCCCGTCCTTGTTAGTTGATTAGTTTATGTCTTTCACCTGTGTTTGCTCCCACCTGTTTTTCTCCTCGTTAGTCTGTGTATTTAGTTCAGTCCTTTTCTCCCAGTCGTTGGTGATCATTGAAATATTGTGACAATCTTGTGTCTGGTGGTTTTTGTCGTGGTTCAGTTGTGTCTTTGTATTTTCAGGCGCTGACGGCGCTCACTTATGCTTTGTGTATTATTAAGGCTCCTTTTCGACCCTGCATTTGCATCCAGCTCCATCCCTAAAATGTTACAAAACCTTCAATACATAAAAGGTCATGTTTTCCTTATTTTCTATTTGGATCAAATTAAGATGTCAGTGTGTTTTCTAATTGTAAAAACTAAATTTAAGGACATTCTGACTATCTGATTGTGGTTAATCACAACAAATCATGTAATTAACTGAATTACCCCAAATTCTACAGCCCTAGTTTATTATGGACATTGATTTGATTTTTATACCATTTTAAAACTGCATTCACACCCCATTTCGTTATATCTGAAACAGCATTATGACCCATACCTTACTACATCACAACTCCCCAGCAGCTTCAGGAGAGTTGAAGATCAAGATGCATGTACTCTGATGCATTTATTGCAAAGCCATTTTGTATGAAAGGAACGTCTCTCAGAAACCCAACGCACAACCAATTTACACCACACTCTGCGGACACAATCAGGATTCAAACTACTGGCCGCAATGAAGCAGCTGTACCGCAATGGTAGTGTCATTTTGGCAAATGGGAGAGTATATACATTTTTAACAAAATTGCATTTTTTAATATAGCTGAGGAATATGAAGCAAGAAAACCTTTAAAAAGAGAGGCAAAATATGTCAATTTGTAACATGATCTTGAACCTATAACCTGACTGGTTTGTTCTGAGAAACGGTGGCATCCAGAGAAGATTGATCTACTTTTCTCATAGGCACCATTCCCCAGAGTACAAGAGGTCGGACAGCAACCTTTTGTCAGAAGTCACCACTATCACAACTGTAGTCAACAGCTGTTTTCCAGAACTCTAGTTGACGTCATGGCCTAGTCCTATTAGAAAGACCTTTCATGTTCCTATTACATCCTTTACAACCAACATGACACTTTTCAAATGTGAAAAAGGGGGCCCTGGGAAAAGAGGTTGGAAACCCCTGCAAATGACTTCCATCTTGGCTGTAACTAGATACCAGTTTCTCAAAGCTATGGCAAAAAGGGGAACCGATGTATATTTTCAGGGATCCCGGGTGGCGCAGTGGTCTAGAACAGAATGGCAGTGTCGGGGAGTTCTCCAACATAGCTGTGAAACTAAGAGATCCAACTTCCTGCTCTTTCTGCTCAAACGCAAAATGCAGATTAAACCATCAAAGTTGATAGGCTTGATTAAATCTCAATCCTATAGAACAGGATACATTTTCCTTTGTTTTGTTTCTTTCTCTGCAAAGGTGTGCAGCTGTCTTCAAATGTGTTCCCCATCAATGGCACAAATGAGTTCTACCTTCACACTGCAAAATCGATCTAATATTCGCATTTCCAGAAAATTGACATTTTTTACAAAACATTCAAGATATGCTTAAAGAGAAATGCTTTGTTGTACCTAGAGTGAAATGCGCTTACCATGTGGGCCAATTCAAGGTCTTGATAATCTGTAATAGAAATTAGCTCTTCTGAGTGGGCTAGAGGGTGGGTGGAGGGTAGATATCATATGAAACTACACCCTTATTTAACATTACAGCATGTGACTCAAATGGAAAAATAAATCTAAAACAAATGCCAGAAATCATATAGACACCTTTTGACCACAGTCTGCTTGCTCCTTGCAAACCTATTTCTCCAAGCTAAGGATCCGGATCAAAAAATTCTTCTGGAACCCTCTTTCTCCAGGCTACGGATCCAGGTCGCACTCTGTTGTTTTACACACAAATTCCTCTGGAAACCTCTTTCTTTAGGCTACGGGTCCGGATCACACTCTGCGCGTGTTGTTTTACACACAAATTCCTCTGGAAACCTCTTTCTCTAGGCTACGGGTCCGGATCACACTCTGCGCGTGTTGTTTTACACACAAATTCCTCTGGAAACCTCTTTCTCTAGGCTACGGGTCCGGATCACACTCTGCGCGTGTTGTTTTACACACAAATTCCTCTG
>JACXGJ010009982.1:0-22955 GCA_016801105.1 Esox niger | reverse complement strand
GGGTCGCAGGATCCTGACGCTCCAAAAGCGCAGAGGATCATTCAAGGGCAGACCCACGTAGCAAGCCAACCAGGAGAGCCATCCCTGGCATAGGTTCGGGGATGCTGCACGACAAGACAAGGCTACATTGCAGCAGGAAGGAACGACACAGCCCCAGATCCCCGTCGTAACCCTCGGGGGTGGGAACCCAGGATTCGCCGGAGGGAGCCGGTGTGGGAGCGAGTGGGGCACGCAACCGATCCTGGATAGTCATGATGCTTCCCGAGAGGGCGTGTAGGTTACCCATGATCTCTAACAACGCAGTCTGCTGCTGGTCCAATTCAACCCCTTGAGAAGCGATCGCCTGGCATATGAAGTCCAGCTCTGCTGGGTCCTCGTTTGGCCGGATCATACTGTCAGGACTGAGGGTAGGGACCCAAGTGCAGACTGGGAGAGAGAGAGAGAGACTATCAGGCAGAGTAGTCGGGGACGGGCCGGAGGTCGGTGCACGAGTGGACGGTGGCAGTACCAACAGGTGGCGGGCAGAGTAGTCGGGGACAGACGGAAGGTCGATCCACAAGAGGGCGACAGTAGTCCAGGCATGGAGCAGGCAGAGTAGTCGGAGATAGGTGAGGGATCAGAACACTGTCGGGCTGCTGACGTACAGGCAGGGAATCGTCGGGGACAGGCAGGAGGTTGATACATGGGAAGTCTGTACGTAGGAGTGTGAATCGCAAGAAAAGGTATGCTAGCATAAACCATGATCCGGCAGGGAAGATACGACAGTGGACTGTAGTTATACTGAATGGGAGGAGGTGAGTGGAAACAGGTGTGTGTGATTGTGGATTGGGAACAGGTGCAGGGGTGGATGATGAGCCCAAGTGATCAGGGCTCAACAACACGCGGTCGCGAAGGTGGGGGTGTGACAATAAGATGTTAATTGAAAGGGACAGAGAACACATTCAATGATGAAATTCCCATGAAATTTCTATGGTCTTTATCAGGGGTTAGGAACCTATGGCTCGTTCAATGACTGCATCTGGCTCGCAAACACATTTTAGTCGACATTTCTTAACACGATAAGTAATGAATAATTCTACCGTTTTAATTCTAAGTACATCATGACACAAATTACAATGTTACATTTTAATATGTCAACACCAAAACTCTATTTTCTTTGGATATTGCGGTAGCTTGCGACACGGGTTGTTGTAAGTTAAAAAAATAAACGTCCCTCCTTTTAATTAGATAATTTAAAAAAAGATATGAGGAGTGCCGTGCATTTCAGACCGAATGGACAGAGGATTTTGCCAGGAGAAAGTAGGTTCTGCAGTGTCTAATATTCAGTGATTACATTTCATTGAAGAAACGGTCAAATGTAAAGCGGCACTTCAACACATGCCATGCTTCATTTGCACTGAAATATCCAGTGGGAGACAGTAGGAAAAAGGCATGCCAAGAGCTACTGTGCAGGGTGCAAGCAAGTCAGCAGCAACTCAGTGCATGGACCAGTCAAGTTGACTGGAATCCGGCTAGCTTTGCTGGATCTTTAGCAACAGTAAGGAAGGGTAAGCCATTCACAAATGGTGAGTATGCCAAAACATTCATGAGACCACACCTGGCAAGACAACAAGGGTTGACAGTATCAGGCCTTTCTGGTCAACTTCACGCCCCTGGGCCAGACTACACTTGATCATAGACCAGGCGGAAGAGATGAGTCTTTAGTAGACGCTTAATGGGGAGCACTGAGTCTGGCAAATCATTCCAAAGTAGCTGTTTGTTGACATTTTAGGTACAATTAGATCTTGCGATCTAAGGTTACGGACAGGTATGGATGGCTGGATCATTTCAGCGAGATAAGTAGAAGCAAGTCCATGCATTGATTTCTCGGTTACAGTAAAACCTTAAAATCTGCCCTAACACTTACAGGGAGCCAGTGTAAAGAGGCTAGTTCTTGATACATATTTTATATGTTCATCAAAGGAGAGGTCGGTGTCGAGGTTCACAGTGAGATCTGCCAACAAAACTCATTGTTTCTTGGGTCCTAAAACGAGCATTTGTGTTTTTCTTGAGTTTAAAAGAAAGAGGTCACCCACTTCCTAATATCTGGAACACATGCTTCCAAAGTAGCTAATTTGGGGGTTTCTCCATGCTTCATTGAAATATATAACCGTGTCTCATCAGCATAGCAGTGAAAATTGACATTGTGATTCCGGATTACATCAACAAGAGGCAGCATATATAGTGAGAACAATAAAGGGCCCAGAAACGAGCCATGAGAAACGCCAAAACATACTTTTGATTTGTCAGAGGATATACCATCCACATAAAAACTGATATCTTTCAGATAAATATGATTTAAACCAGACTAGAACATGAAGAGGCTTAATTTCTTCTCTTTTTTTGTGAGTTTGGTACACATCCGGAGGAAAGGGAGCTATTTATTATGCTCAACATTGGCTGACCTAGCACTGAAAATAGCTCCTTAAGTAATATTGTTGGAATCAGGTCGAGCTGACAACTTGTGGGTTTAGAACCAATTACAAATTTTGTGAATGTGTCTAGCGATACGGGATCAAAAAGTTCCAGTGTCCCCATTGACATCTGGTCAGAGAGTTTTAGGACATTCTCAGGACAGAGACTTTGGGGACTATAATTATTTAAGGGGGAGTCAGTTATTTGTTTTCTAATGGTGATGATCTTTTCATCAAAGAAGTTAATGTATTCATTACAGCTAATGTGAAGACCTACTTCACCTGTTGAGCATTGCTTCTTAGTTAACTTTGCAACTGTATCAAAGAGACATTTTGGATTGTTTTTGTTCACCTCAATCAGGTTGGAGATATTTGCTGATTGTGTCAATGTCAGTGCTTTTCTGCATTTTAGAGTGCTGTCTATCCAGGCAAGTCTGAATACGTCAGAATATGTCCTTTGTTGAGCGCCATTTTTGCTCCAATTTTCTGGAGGCTTGCTTGAGTGCTCAAATATTTTCAGTGTACCAGCAAGCAAGTTTCTTGTTGTGTATTTCTTTCGTTTTTAGTGGTTCAACCGTATCTAAAGTATTTCACAGTGTTGAGTTTAGATCCTCGATTAGATCGTTTGCAGATTTATTTACTTAGTCACTGATGAGCAAGCTTGGAAAAATATCAGGAAAATCTATTTGTAGTACAAGAATTTATAGTACGGCTTTTGAAACTCATTGTTTGCGGAGCGAGTGGACTTCTTGTTTTAACGGTAAATGTAATAAGACGGTGATCCGATATTACAGGATTTACGGGGGAAATTATTTCATCTAAAATATCTATGTCATATGAATATTGAAATCGCCAAAAATTAGAATACTATCTGCCATGACATCAAGGTTAGACAAGAAATCTGGAAACTCATTGAGGAACATTGTATAAGGCCCGGGTGGCCTGTAAATAGTAGCTATGTGAAACGATTTATCAGCCTGGTTAACTTTCATGAGTAAAACTTTAAAAAAAAATTAAAACCAGTGATGTGTTTAAGAGTAAATTTATATTTACTGTCATAGATATTAGCAAAGCCCCCTCCTTTTCAGGATGCATGGGGGATATGATCACTAGTATAGCCAGGAGGAGAGGCCTCATTTAAGGAAGTAAATTCATCATGCTTTAGCCATGTTTCACAGACATTCATTCATTTACTGCAATTGCCTTTGAAGCAAGGGATCTTACATTTAAGAGTCCCATTTTGAGATGCAAGGTAATAAAGTCACTTTTATTTGTGACCGAGGTGGAGGAAGGTTTTTAGCTGCAATTGTTAGTGCTTCCTTGTTTAACTTTTCTCAGCCTGGAATGAGTCACAGTCGCAATAGGCAAAACTGTACTAACTACTCTGGCTATGCTATCTACAGACACCACTAAGCTAGCAGGCTGGCTAGCAGGCTAACATCTCATGGTGAGGCTGTAGGAGTGAGAGTCTTGTCAATGTTCCCTAGATAAAAGAAAAGCACCACTCCCGCTAAGATGAAGTCCTTTGCTGTTCAGCAGATCAGGCCTTACCCTATTTCTGGGCGAGTCCCAAAATGAGAGCCAGTTATCTACTAACTCTACCTCCTGCGACGGGCAGAACTCCGTTTTCAGCCAGCAATTGAATTGCGCAAGTCTGCTGTAGAGCTGGTCACTACCACTAGCCGGGAGGGGGCCAGAGACAAATTCTCGATGCCAACACATCTTTCTAGTTAGTTTAAACGCTGATACCAGTTTCTGCTTCGTAACCTCTGACAGTTCCATCCTTGGTGCTGAAATAATCACCAGTTTAAAATAACATTAGATGAAGTTGGCAATAATTATCAGTCTCCTTTTCCACAGCAATGTGCATTGGTTGTCAAGAGGGAAGGTGCTCAGCCATTTTGCAGCTAGCCTGAGCCAAATTCGAACTTTTCTCAAAATGAAAGGCATCAAGCATCCTGAGCTAGCTAACACTGAGTTGCACCTGCAATTTCACTATCTTGTGGCCATGACTGAACATCTGAACCAGCTCAGTGTGAAAATACAAGGCATCGGAAATACAGACTTATCCTTTCAACAGGCAGTGTATGTATTTGAAAACAAGCTTGAACCCTTTATCAGGGATACTGAAACAGGTGGTTTTCTAAACTTTGAAAGACTGAGAGAATTTAAAGATGTGTGCATAGCAAGTGACCCTGTTCAACAATTTAATCTCCAGCAGCTAGCTGGCTTCATATCAAATATCCTGCAGTCATTCAAAGCACATTTTTGAGAATTTTGTGAGCGCACTCATCTTTTTAAATACGTCCCTTATCCACAAGAGTGTGCAGTGGAAAAGCCGACCTGAGATGCATCCCTTATGTCTCCATCAGAGACTTTGAGGTAGAAGTTGCTGACCTGGAGGCCTCAGACATGTGGGTGAGTAAGTTCAAGTCACTGAATGAAGAGTTGGAAAGACTTGCGCAACAGCAAACAGAGCTGGCGAATACACACAAGTGGACAGAAATAAAAAACTTCAAACCAAAGACCAGCTGATTCTCAAAACCTGGAATGTGCTTCCTCTCACATACCACAAAATGCAGCGTGTGAGTATTGCTGTATTGACCATGTTTGGCTCTACATAAGCATGTGAGCAGTCGTTCTCACATCTGAAAAACATAAAGACCAACCTACGATCACATTTAACGGACGGAAGCCTCAAAACCTGCATGAAGCTTAACCTCAACACGTATGAACCAAGTCTATTAACTAAGGCTAGTAGCAAAACATGCAGCATCAGAAGTTGCATTGTAAGAAGTATTTAATTTATTATTGGTTAGCTACAGTGTAACAACGTTATTAAGAAGAATACATATAAATGCAATAAATATAGCACTTAAAAAAATGTGGTCTTAATTAAAACTGCACGCATTAAGTTGTATTCAGTGTTTATAAATATTATATGCCTTTCACAAAAATACATTTTAAAATTTTTGACTTAGATGGCTCTCCCAGCCAAAAAGGTTCCTGACCCCTGGTTTATAGGAACCCGACTAGAAATGGTTACTGTCAGATCAGCTGGTCTAGTAGTTTTTTTCCACAATTCTTTCATTGGAACCAATGTTATTTTAGCTTTGTATAATCTCCTGTTAGTAACTTGTTTAGTCATCCAGCTGTGACCTGCAGGTAACCTACGTCTTGGTTGCAATCCCACCAATACCTTGATAGCCAGTACCTGGATCCTGAGCTCTTTTTGAGTTGAGTTTGAAAGTGATAATAATTATATTTCTTTGGGTGCATCCCTGCAAACCCAACAGAAGCAGTATGACTGCTGTGTATTATTTTAAACTGAAGATTCGAACCATGCTGGACATTGAACTTTGTCCCTATTAAAAAGTGGAAGCATATGGTTCCAGAGGCTCACACCTCAACCAGCTTGTGGATTTTGGGAAAGAAAAATAGAGGGCCATTTAACTCTTATCACAAATAATGCATAATCTTTCTATTCCAAACATTATGGGATTTTTCCTCAAAGAAACCCTAAATCCATTTTCTCCCAAAAGTAGTCCTTTATACCGAACCTCTTCCTAAGTAAAGGGTAAATATATTATGTGAGTGCTTTGCCTTTGTTTAGCGCTGCTGCTTGTTTAATGCGTCTTTGCTAAGCATGTGTAATTAAGAGCAGGCTGAACGATAGCAGCAGCTAGCGTTAGTGTCGGCGGGTGGAGGGGCTGAGGCTGGCCTCTGGGGGACTCTGGGCTGCTAGGCCTGTGATGGAGCACCGCAGAGTCCCAAACATCCATTCAACACCCGTTCCCTCATTAATCCTGCCAAACACCACTTGTTACCCGCACGCACAGGAAATCATGGGCTAGGTAAACACGGAGCGGGTGCGATCCATCAAGGCACTCGCACGCACACGCACACAAACAAAACACGAATAAACACGAATAACCACAAGTGCCCAACCGATAAAAACATGCAAACACACACACACAAAAAGAAAAACAATGCACACACATATAGACAGATAAACGCATATGCCCAATCACGTCATTATTAATGCTGAAACTCACACAAACTGGACACAATTCTACCCACTGACATGCACGCACCCTGACCCAACGTAGAGCCCCTTCAACTCAAAATTAACACATTAAACCGTCCCAGATTGGGTACAATGCATCATGAACTGGGTTACTGAAGTAATGCTCGATAGACGCACTGTCTAAATAACAAATATAACATTGCATGCTAAAAATGTAACACTAAAAATGACATTCCCTTACATAATGTGCAAGGCTCAGAAAAATACCACTGTAGAAAGATATATGGCCAGAAGCCCTAGAAAGAATCAATAGAATTTGACCTTGGTTTGCTCCCTGCTTGCATTGAGAAGTTAAGGGACAACGCTGGCCTTGACATTAGCTTATTTCATCTGTATTTTCAAAACACAACAAGCTCTCATTCACACACGCATGCACAGAGACACACACACACGCAAGCACACACAGGGGAGGACAAATATTTTGCAAGGACAGTTACAACCATGTAACAGGTCCTTTACTTCTACACACTTACCTGACAATAAAATTCCCACTAGCCAGCAATACACAATGTTGCGGCTCTTTGACAAGAGGAGTAATACCATTTGTACAAATGTATTCAGGTAGGGAGGGTTTTCACTTAATGGACTCGAGACTTGCTTTGATTTTTGTTTTACTCTGCCATCGTCAAAATGGCTACCGTCGCACAGGGCGGATTACATATGCTCCCCAGCTGCCTGTGACATGCTAATAAACTCCATTACAAGGCCTGTAAAAAGGCAGCACATCCACAAATCAGTCTCTCTCTGTCTCAATTTCGCTCCATCCCTACATGGCAGCACACACAAGCAGGTGGCTCGGCATTAAATTAGATGCTAAACCACTCTGCCACACACTCACACACACACAAAACACACAAGAACATTTTGCAGCACATTGTGCCAAAGTGTTTGTCGAGCTATCACTTGTTTCAAGGAAACCATTCACACAACATGAATAATGTGTTCAAATATTCTGGAAGAGGTCATCTGTTCATGGCCTGCGCGAAGGATGAAACAATGTGAAGAAATGAATGAGTGTGTTAGGTCAAAAACTGATATTCACAAAGTCAGTTTAATTTATTCTATTCAAGGTTTCATGATGCTTGTTTTTCGATTGTTTTATAATCTGCCGGGTTCTTGTTGATCTGCTATATGAAGACCTATACCTTGCATGAAAGTGCGTCCTACCAGTCAAAATTGTTGCTTTGGGGCATACTGTGTCATTTGGCCAAGGGCAAATCAAGCCAATGGCTGATCAATATACCTCATATGAATAATAATAATCATAATATGACCCATTTAATGCATAATATGCATAACATTTTGTGTAATCACTAAAATTCAAATTATGAAAAATGCATTAATTAGTTGGTTTGCACTGCCCTAGGATAAAAAATTTTTTTATTGCCAGGCTTAATATGCATTATCACTAAGAAAAATGCATTATTGCTAAGAAGTGAGGTAATACCAGGGCCTGATAGAATGAAATACGTATTTAAAACCAGTAAGACGCCTAACAAAAACGTCCACGTCTTCTTTAGTCTCATGCTTAATTTACCACATTGATTGTGTAAGTTATGCCAAGACACCCCGTTATTAGACAAACCATGTTTATGTTCATTCTAATTAATTCCATGGATACACAACATCCTAAAATCCTGTACATTGTTGATTCTTTAATTACTTTGTTAGAAATTATATTACATTAACCTGAACGTAGTGAAGCTGAATGCATTAACACACCTAACTCACACATCTCCCTCGCTCTTTTTCTCTCTGCTCCAATGCAGCTGCAGCCTGTTAAATGACCTGTTAAATTTAGCCAGCTATGTCCTCTGGTTAGGGGGCCTGGGAACCCCTGACACAGTCACTGGAAAGGTCAGAGGTGGCAAAGCAGTGTGAGGAGGATGAGAGGGGAGCGGGTTCAGATTTGTGTAGACTTCGGTCAGGGGTGAATGGGCTCTAAAAAAACACAACTAGCAGTAATTGAGCTGCCACCAAATTAAAGTATATGAAAACCTAACTGCGCTGGACACTTCCTGAGATGTGTTAGGATGTGTAATTGGACAAATTAGCTAAATCATGAATAAAAGTTTACTTTTTAATCCTTAACTAATGTTAAGAATATCCTTTGCAGGCAACGATTACTTTAAAGCTAAAACACATAGATATCACCAAATGCTGGGTTGCCAGGCCTTTACGGCAGCAGCCTTCAGTTGTTTGTATGTAGGTCTTTCTGCCTTTGGTTTTGTTTTCAGCAAGTGAAATGCAAGCTCGATCAGGTGATTGACTTGGCAATTGCAGAATATTCCACTTCTTTTCAATAAAAACTTTGGGGTTGCTTTCGCAGTATGTTTTGGGTTATTGTCCATCTGGAAAGTGAAGTGCCTTTCTATGAATTCTTTTTCAGATCATGAGTCATTCTAATCCTTCTCCATCCATTTTTCTTCCCATCATTCGGTTATATGTTGATCTTAGTTTCATCTGTCCAAAGAATCCTGTTCCAGAACCGGGCTGTCTTTTTTAGATGTTTTTGTCTTTGTCTAATTTGAATATGAATGATTTGCACATTGTGGTAAACCATTGTGGTGAAGGGATTATTCTTTACCATGGAAAGGATCCTACAATCATCCACCACTGTTGTCTTCTGTTGACATCCAGGCCTTTTTGTGTTGCAGAACTCACCAGTACGTACTTTTTTCTCAGAATGTACCAAACTGTTCATTTGGACACATGTTCCTGCCATCTCTGTGATGTATTGTTTTTGTAGCTTAAGGTTGGCCTGTTTCACTTGCATTGAAATGTCCTTTGACCGCATGTTGTGGGTGCACAGCAACAGCTTCCAAATATGTATGTCACACATGGCATCAACTTCAAACCTTTTACCTGCTTATTTGATGAAGAAATAATGGAGGAAGATCTGTCCATGAAACAGGTGGAGTCAATTGTCCAATTTATATGGTCCTTTGAAAAAGAGGGGGCTACCCTACAATTTGGATGTGAATACCCTCAAATTAAAGCTGAGAGAATGCACTTGAAGCCCATATTCATTATTTAACTTTAACTTGAAGACATTTTTGTAAACAGCCAAAATAATAACTTGCCCTCAGTGTCCAAGTATTTCCAGACCTAACTGTTGATCCTATAACTCCATATCATAATAAAATATGATCTTGGCTAAATACATCTTAAAACAACTGCATAAATTAACTTTACAGTTACAGAATTTATTTAGTGTAAAATAACATCAGAGATTAATATTTATTTGTATTGCCTGGAGGGTCAAGCGGTCTAGAACACTTCCTCTCCACATATTCTGCTGCAGTATGGGTTGTATTCTGGCCTGCTGCTATTTTATTACACTCTGTCCTGTCTTTCCTGCTATCTCTCCACCTCCAATAAAGCATGAAATGACCAAAAAACACAGTATGTCTTAAAAATACCCATTGATTTATGTATCCGATTAGTCAGTTTAACCCACTTCGGCAGATTATGATGAGCACAGAGAGAGAAAGAGCTTCTACAGTAAGCATCACAAGATACTGTATTTGCCTCAAGGATTAAAATATTTAAAATGGAGGAATGGATCTTGTGATTAACTGTCATTTTTCTTAATGGGTTTGATATTTGACCCATGCAATTAATTATACCTTATTGCATGACAAGCTATGTAAAAATATATGCACTAGCACAGAGATTTGCACAAAATACTTCAATGAACAAGCAGCTTCTGCTTTGGGTGGATCTTGTAGCTAAAGTAGTAAGATATAGCTAGAGATATATATAGAGATAGAGATATATAGATATATAGATACATACATACATACATACATACATACATACATACATAAATACATACATATACAGTGGGGCAAAAAAGTATTTAGTCAGCCACCAATTGTGCAAGTTCTCCCACTTAAAAAGATGAGGCCTGTAATTTTCATCATAGACAAACTGAGAAAAAAATCACATTGTAGGATTTTTTATGAATTTACTGGTAAATTATGATGGAAAATAAGTATTTGGTCAATAACAAAAGTTAATATCAATACTTTGTCATATACCCTTTGTTGCCAATGACAGAGGTCAAATGTTTTCTGTAAGTCTTCACAAGACATTCACACATTGTTGCTGGTATTTTGGCCCATTCCCCCATGCAGATCTCGTCTAGAGCAATGATGTTTTGGGTCTGTCGCTGGGCAACATGGACTTTCAACTCCCTCCAAAGATTTTCTATGGAGTTGAGATCTGGTGACTGGCTAGGCCACTCCAGGACATTGAAATGCTTCTTACGAGGCCACTCCTTCATTGCCCGGGCGGTGTGTTTGGGATCACTGTAATGCTGAAAGACCCAGCCACGTTTCATCTTCAATGCCCTTGCTGATGGAAGGAGGTTTTCACTCAAAATCGCACGATATATGGCCCCACTCATTCTTTCCTTTACACGGATCAGTCGTCCTGGTCCCTTTGCAGAAAAACAGCCCCAAAGCATGATGTTTCCACCCCCATGCTTTACAGTAGGTATGGTGTTCCTTGGATGCAACTCAGCATTCTTTCTCCTCCTAACACAACGAGTTGAGTTTTTACCAAAAAGTTCTATTTTGGTTTCATCTGACCATATGACATTCTCCCAATCCTCTTCTGGATCATCCAAATGCTCTCTAGCAAACTTTAGACGGGCCTGGACATGTACTGGCTTAAGCAGGGGGACACGTCTGGCACTGCAGGATTTGAGTCCTTGGCGGCGTAGTGTGTTACTGATGGTAGCCTTTGTTACTTTGGTCCCTCTGAAGGGCATTCACTAGGTCCCCCCGTGTGGTTCTGGGATTTTTGCTTAACGTTCTTGTGATCATTTTGACCCCACGGGGTGAGATCTCGCGTGGAGCCCCGGATCGAGGGACATTATTAGTGGTCTTGTATGTCTTCCATTTTCTTAAAATTGCTCCCACAGTTGATTTCTTCACACCAAGCTGCTTACTTATTGCAGATTCAGTCTTCCCAGCCTGGTGCAGGTCTACAATTTTGCTTCTGGTATCCTTTGACAGCTCTTTCGTCTTGGCCATAGTGGAGTTTGGAGTGTGAATGACTGAGGTTGTGGACAGGTGTCTTTTATACTGATAACAAGTTCAAACAGGTGCCATTAATACAGGTAACGAGTGGAGGATAGAGGAGCCTTTTAAAGAAGCTACAGGTCTGTGAGAGCCAGAAATCTTGTTTGTTTGTAGGTGACCAAATACTTATTTTACCGAGGAATTTACCAATAAATTCACAAAAAATCCTACAATGTGATTCTCTGGATTTTCTTTTCTCATTTTGTCTCTCATAGTTGAAATCTTGCAGCAATATGAATAAGAAAATTACTGATGATAACACTTTATTGTATAACACAACATGCTGAAATACCAGATTTTAAGAGGTTTTCAGAATAAGCTGTACATAATTGCACTTGTTTTACATATAAAACAAAAAGATCCTTGAAAAACCAAACCGAATGTATTTTCCAAAAAAATTGGGATGCTTCATAAAATGCAAATAAAAACAGAATGCATATATGTGCAAATCATTTACACCTATTTCTAAATTAATCTAGTAAATCAACATATACAGCTCTGGAAAAAAGGAAGAGACCACTCCTAATTTCTTAAATCAGCATCTGTACATATATAGCAGCCATTCCATTCCAGTGTCTGTTCAATTCCAAACAGGCACACCTCATTTTACCTAATGAGGTACTGATTAGGTGATTACCTGAACCAACTCTAATTTAACAAGGAAAAGTATAAAAAACGCTGCTGTGGTCATCACTATCCTCTTGCATCAGGATCAGCTGGATGGCAAAAACAGTGCATGTTGTAGTACCACAAAGGTAATTTGAATTAAAAAAACATTCAGCATGACAAAAGAGTTGAAAAGAAAAGCTTTGAGTGAGGAAAAGAAGGGTTACATTCTGGCTGTACTGGCAGAGGGATACAGTGAACGTCAGGTTGCATCTACCCTGAAAATTTCAAAAACAGCTTCTCATTTGCTAATGAGAAGCCAAGAAGAGCCAGGTTGAAGTTTGCAAAAGACCATAAGGATTAGAACTGGAGTAAGGTCATCCTCTCTGACGAATCACATTTTCAGCTTTGCCCAACACCTGATCGTCTAATGGTTAGACGGAGACCTGGAAAAGCCTACAAGCAAGTGTCTTGAACCCTCTGTGAAATATGGTAGAGGATCGGTGATGATCTAGGGATGCTTCAGCAAGGCTTGAATTGGGCAGTTTTGTCTTTGTGTAGGACACATGAATCAAGCCAAGAACAAGGTAATCCTGGAAGAACACTTGCTTTTGACTGCTCTGACAATGTTTCCCAACTCTGAGAATTGGTTTATCCAGCAGGACAATGCTCCATGCCACACAGCCAGATCAATCAAGGTGTGGATGAAGGACCACCAGATCAAGACCCTGTCATAGCCAGCCCATTCTCCAGACCTGAACCCCTTTGAAAACCTCTGGAATTTGATCAAGAGTAAGATGGATGGTCACGAGCCATCAAACAAAGCAGAGCTACTTGACTTTTTGTGCCAGGAGTGGCATAAAGTCAGCCCAACAGCAATGTGACGGACTAGTGGAGAGCATGCCAAGATGTATGACAGCTGTAATATAAAAACAGGGTTATTCCACCAAATATTGATTTCTGAACTCTTCCTAAGTTAAAATGTTAGGATTTTCTTGTTGAAAAATGTATATGGATTTTTTATTGCATTATTTGAGGTTGGAAAACAATTGCATCTTTTTTAGTTGTTATTTTCTTTAAATAAATAATCTAAATGACAATATTTTTATTTGGAATTTGGGAGTAATGTTGTCAGTAGTTTAAATGATAAAACTATAATGTTCATTTTACTCAAACACATACATATGAATAGTAAAACCAGATACATTTTGCAGTGGTATCTAACAAATTTCCAGAGCTGTATGTTAAAACTGAGGAATTTTATTATTTTGGGGAAAAAATCCATTTTGAATGAGGCCGGCAATACGTTTCAAAAGATGGGACGGGGCATGTTTACCACTGTGTTGCATCACCTCTTCTTTAAACAATACTTTGTAATCATTTGGGAACTTAGGAGACCAATTACTGTAGTTTTGAAAGTGAAATGTATTCCCCTTCTTGCTTGATATAGGATTAAAGCTGCACAACAGTTAAGGGTCTTCTTTGTTGTATGTTTAATTTCATAATACACCAAATGTTTTCAATGGATGACAGGTTTGGACAGCAGACAGGCCAGTTTAGCACCTGGACTCTTTTACGATGGAGACAAGTGCAGAATGTGGTTTGGCATTGTCTTGCTGAAATAAGCAAGTCCTTCCCAGAAAAATATGTTATCTGGATGGCAGCATATATTACGCCAAAACCGGTATATACTGTTCATCATTAACGGTGCCTTCACAGATGTGCAAGTCACACATGCCATGTGCACTAATGCACCCCCATACCATCACGGATGCTGGCTTTTGAACTAAGCGCTGATAGGAAGCCAAATGGTCCCTCTCTTTAGTCTGGGGGACGCGGCATTCATGATTCCCAAAAATAATTTCAAATATTGATTTGTCAGAACACAGGATAGTTTTGTACTTCGCTTCAGTTAATCTTAAAAACCCTGGGCCCAGAGAAGGTCGCGGCAGTTCTGGATCTTGTTTATGTATGGTTTCTTCTTCACATAGTAGAGTTTTAACTAGCATTTGTGGATGCAGTAACGAACTATATTCACAGACAATGAAGTGTCCCTAGGCCTGTTATTTCCACTACAGAATCGTGTCTGCTTTTAAGGCAGTCTTTCGTTGCCTGAGGGCCCAAAGATCACTGCCACCCAATATTGGTTGTCGATCTTGTTGCTTGCATACAGAGATTTCTACGAATTCTCTGAATCTTTTAATGATATTATGTGCGGTAGATCATGAGATTCCCAAACCCATGAGATTCTGCAATTTCTACATTGAGAAACATTATTCTTAAATTGTTGCACTATTTTCCCGTGCAGTCTTTCACAGAGTGGTGTAGCCCACCCCATCCTCACTTCTGACAGATCCATCCTCTCTGGAACGATCCTTTTTATACCCAATCATGTTACTGACCTGTTGCCAATTGACCAAATTAGCCATGTGATATTCCACCAGGTTTAGTTTTTTAGCATTACATTTTTGTTGCGCCAGCACATATTTTTCTAGGAACAATAAAATGTCTCAGTTTCAACATTTGATATGTTGTCTTTGTATTGTATTAAACTGAATATAGGGTTGAACCTTTTCACGCTAAGTTCTAAATACCTCTTCCAGGCCCCCCAGCGTGAGTTTTTTTGCTTGTGATTTCAGGACTCAGAGTTCCAGAATGTGAGTATGATGTCACAATGCATTTAATCCGCAGCTTCCCAAAAACACCATGCTACTTACTAGTTTTCCATCTAATGTTTAATTTAAAAGATATCAGCAAACCTCTACCAGATTTTTGAAGATCATGTTGAGCTTTTTTCACAAGAGCAATGCCTGATGGGGAAAACAAAAGTAATGCTGTAATGCTGTTTTAGTTTGCGCCATCAGATCGCTATTAGATCTGCCAATTGAGCTATTGTGTGTGAAACCTACCAACACAAAAACAAACTGACTGGATTAACCCCATGTTAGCGGAGTGCTGTTCATACAGTTGAAATGAACAGTCAACTTGCCAGCTAAGGAACACTACATACATTGAATTGACTCGCATTCAAAGCTGTGCAAGCACTGGTTGATGTGTAACTGTAGCTAGCTAGCAAACGTCAGCTGTGTGACCTGTTATTCAGGGCAGCGAAAATGAAGATTGGTGATGGTTCAAAATGTGTCTCATTCTATTGAGCGGTAGAAGTAAAACAAAAAAAGTCTAATATATCCTTTGTTTGAACTAGTAACTAAAAGTCAGCAACCAACAACAGACTCCTTCAGATTCCCACACACGCACTGTAGTTATGTAGTATCTGCATGATGTGTCACTGCTGTGCACTGGATTTTTGCCGTGATGTATTGGGGAGGGACAAATCATAGTTTTCCCAGGATGCCAAATCTGTCCTAAAGACTGGCAAATGTAAATGAGCATCAGGTCTCAGAGTTACTTACCTTTCATTATTTTTGTTTGATAAAAAAGCATAGCGGCACCAACAAACTTCTAGAAAGTTTTAACACAATGATTTTGACCAGTTATCAGCTCCAGAGGCATTGCTAGTGTCACAAAACATTCGGGAATTAGCCACCCCCAAACAGAAAGTACAGGGTTTTGAATGAACATGCTAGACGAAAATGTCTATGTACATGCTAGTGGCCTACACATACATTTTCATAAATCGTGATCGGAATTATAGATGCATAGATCCGGGGCAATTTTTTTTATAAAGAAATATTTGGTCAACTTGAGATCCGGGGCTATAGCTCCAGACGCCCAGGCCTAATGGTGGCACTGGTCAGCTCTTCCAGGAAATAGTAAGATGCTCTACAGTAGTTGCTAATTTAATAAATTTTGTGTAAAATGTTTATTATAGAAAAATATAACTGCTAGTGTTGGCTGCCTGTTGGTACGTAAGTAAACCTTTTTGTCCTGATTTGAATGCCTTCTACCTGGTTCATATTATTGTGTGATTTTCAAACAATTACAGTAAGAAGATAACGTTAAACACTGAGCTAAATGTGAGTAAATAAAAGTGCGGTCTGACCAGCCATTGTTACATCACTTGTATCTAGACGTTCTAATAGTATGTTCTAAACAAAACATTCTAATCACACCGGTGTGATCGTTCGCTTCAGGGACCACCTGCCTGATCATACAGGTGTGATCATACGCGTCAAAGTTAAATGATTTGCACATTATTGCATTGACATGTTATGATGTGAACCATATTAACCTGCAATGTATATGCCCAAACAAGTCTAATACAAAGTGTCACGCCCCCGCCGCCGCGATCGCAGGTCCTCGCGTCCCTGAGCCGTGCATGCACCTGCTCGTCTTCCACACCTGTTCCCAATCCGCAATCACGCACCTGGTCCCATTCACCTCGTTACCTACAGTATATCTACTGATCCCTGTCATTCCTTCCCCACCAGATCATGGTCGATTATCACATGCGCTTCTCAGCAACCTTCAAGTCTTCTTTCTGTTTGCATTTACCATGTACCGACTCATTGCCTGTCCCCTGCCTGTACCTCTGCTGCCAGCCCATTTGGTGGCCTTTTGCCTGTCCCTGATTACTCTGCCTGCTCCGCGCCTGTACTTCTGCCGTCCGCCCGTGTACCTACCTACCGCGATTGGGTCCTGTCTCCCGTTCCTGACAACAAAGTATTGATCATGCAAAATGAATTTAAATTGTTAAATGCATAGTATGCATTTCAAAGGCAAAACAAATAGTTGCCATGATTAGTTTATGTAGGGCATATTGTGTCACTTTGGTTATATATAACCCTGGTGGGCAGGGCTTCCAGATTGATTTGAGAGGAAGGCAGGCCATCAGGTTTGGTGGGTGGGACCTCCGTTGTGACGTATGGACTTCCTGTAATTTTTGTGTTAGGGCGTGACTTCCGGAATGACGTATGCATGTCCGGTGACTTTATAATTTATGATTGCATTGATGTGTCCATGTTTGACCCATGTTTTACAATGAATGATAAACACCCCCGGACAAGTGTTATAACAGGTGGGTTATGTTCGATGTTTATCAAATGGGTCTTAGGGTTCTGGAATGTTAAATTCCCCGGCAGTAAATAAGTGTTATAACAGCGGCATGATGTTTGATGTTCAACCAAAGGGCGCCAGGGTTCAGCAATGCTATAACATTTGTTTGTTTTTTCGATAAGTGGTACAACAGATATCATAGAACCGATGGTTGTTAACCTTCCTTGTTTTACACTGCGTGTGGCATGGTGTTTTTCCACAACCACCGAATTGCATGCAGGAAACAGGCTTTTTTTGTGTGAGATATAAAGAAGGGATCGGGGACTTACAATTTTGGAGAGTTTCAGCCCTTTTTTGACAAAAGATAGGCCTTAAAATCAGATCTGCCCATAGTAACTGACACTAAATAACCACTTTTACAAACTAGTATTTGGCGGTTACAAAACATTCCGTGTTTCATAGTTTGTAATACAGTAAACAAACATTGCATGAGCAATGCTATTATTTTGAAGGAATAAGCAGTGTCTGAGCCGCCCACACATTTTGACTAGGTTGATTGTATCGTTGTTAGTTTTAATTTATTGTTAAAAATGTATTGTTAATATTTTGTCCAACTAGCTTACATAATGTTAAATTTAATTTCACACAGGTTCTTCATGATAATGTGTGTAGCCTGCAGCAAATCAATTCCAAACTATCACATTATTGATTTGGTTAACTTTCATTAAGGTTAATTTTTGTGATTTTACTCACTAGCTCAGTAAGGATAATATATGTTGTGAAGATTGTTTTAACTCTTTTCGGGGTCTTATGCCTAGAATAAGCCAAGGAGGTTGTTTGGTTCATTTGGTTCCTATTCTGAAAGTTTCATGAATTGTGCATAATGACAATTGTGCAATAAATATATTTAGGGTGTCAGACTGATATTGTATTTCATAGCAAATTCACCTTCTGGCTCTGGCCAGGATGAGAAGCAATTTAGGCTTAGTGCAATTTAGTTTTATTCCTATATTTTCTGTAAGCAATACAGTAACATTTTGATTCGCTTTTATATTTGTATTTATATACTACAAGTTGTCTATTTGTTTTTGTAACTTTTTGATATTTATGACACTTATGTTTGTACATATTTTAAATGGGGGGCGCTGAGCGAGGGATTCGCCTAGGGAGCCATACAAGCTAGACCTGCCATTGGGCCGGAGTCAGCCAGAGCTCAGCTTCAGCACATATGGTCAGAATGAGAACTAGGCTTAGCTGAAATGTGGTACTTCCAATGACCAGCAGTCAAAATATTAGATGCAACAGGCTCTAGAGAGCCGTAGCTTCGGAAAAACAACAGCAGATGCGACCACAAGCCAGCGAGAAGTAAAGATGCTAATTAATTGAAAAAGACTTGAGAAGACTTAAATGTGAAGCAACCAGGAACCCATTATCCTCCAGTGCCACCAAATTTCAGAACTGCTACCTACTCAGAGTGTCCAGCAGCATGGCTTAAATCCTATTGAGAACTTGTCAAATGTGAGATTTACAGCCAGAGAAGACAATAAACCAATTTGTACCGCATTTGGGAGGCTGTGGTTGCTGCCTCAACAAAAGTATATAATGAACAAATAAAGTAACTGATAGATCCATGGATGGAAGGCATATGTCAGTTATTGAAAAGAAGGCCGGCTATATTGGTCACTGAATATTTTTGAAAGGAAATTTTTTATTGTAATTTTGTGTTAGTAATTTGTTACACTTACTTTAAAATTGAGAAATGTGTTGTGAGAATATTTTTTGTAAATAGATGGCTAATAATTCTGTACACTTATGTATTCCCCTGAGAAAGATCAAAACTCAATTTTCCTTTGTTAATCATTCAGGTTTGAGGGGCCTACCAATAAAAATGCAGCGTGGAGAAACGTTGGTGCGATTGTGGGCTTATCAGGTGGGTGTTAAAGTGAGTGAAAATAGTATTCGACCCCTGTTGATTTTGTACGTTTGCCTACTGACAAAGAAATTATCAGTCTATAATTTTAATGGAGGGTTTACTTGAACAGATAGAGACAGAATAACAAAAAATCTAGAAAAACGCATTTAAAAAATGTTAGAAATGTATTTGCATTTTAATGATGGAAATAAGTATTTGATCCCCTATCAATCAGAAAAATGTCTGTCTCCCAGGTGTCTCTTATACGGATAACGAGCTGAGATTAGGAGCACACTCTATTAAAGGGAGTGCTCCTAATCTCAGCTTGTTACCTGAATAAAAGAAGCCTGTCCGCATAAGCAATCAATCAGAATCCAAATTCCAACATGGACAAGACCAAAGAACTGTCCAAGGATGTCAGGGACAAGATTGTAGACCTACACAAGGCTGGAAAGGGCTACAAGATAATTGCAAATCTGCTTGGTGAGAAGGTGACAACAGTTGGTGCGATTATTCGCAAATGGAAAAAACACAAAAGAACTGTCATTCTCCCTTGGTCTGGGGCTTCATACAAGGTCTCACTCTGCTGAGTTGCAATGATCATGAGAACGGTGAGGAATCAGCCCAGAACTACATGGGAAGATCTTGTCAATGCTCTCAAGGCAGCTGGGAAAAACAATGAGTAACACAGTATGCCATGAAGGACTGAAATCCTGCAGTGCCTGCAAGGTCCCCCTGCTCAAGAAAGCACATGTACATTTCAGTCTGTACATGAACATCTGAATGATTCAGTGGAGAACTGGGTGAAAGTGTTGTGGTCAGATGAGACAAAAATCGTTCTCTTTGGCATCAACTCAACTCGCCATGTTTGGAGTAGGAGGAATGCTGCCTATGACCACAAGAACACCATCCCCACATCAAACATGGAGGTGGAAACATTATGCTTTGGGGGTGTTTTTCTGCTAAGGGGACAGCACAACTTCACCGCATTGGGACAATGGACGGGGCCATGTACTGTCATATCTTGTGTGAGAACATCCTCCCCTCAGCCAGGGTATTGAAAGTGGGTCGTGGATGGGTATACAGCATGACAATGATCCAAAACACACAGCCAAAGCAAAAAAGGATTGACTCAAAAAGAAGCACATTAAATCTCTAGATCTTTATCCCAAAGAAAATCTGTGGAGGGAGCTGAAGGTTTGAGTTGCCAAAAGTCAGACTTGAAACCTTAATGACTTGGAGAAGATCCGCAAAGAGGAGTGGGGCAAAATCCCTCTTGAGTTATGTACAAACCTGGTGGCCAACTACAAGAAACATCTGACATCTGTGATTGCCAATAAGGGTTTTTGCCAACAAGTACTAAGTCATGTTTTGCAGAGGGGTCGAATACTTATTTCCCTCATTAAAACGCAAATGATTTTTTTTGTTATTCTGTCCCTAACTGTCCAATAAAACTGATAATTTCTTTGTCCTTGTGCTAATGTTCAAATTCTTTGTTCCCTCACTGTATATGGAAACACAAGGAGGAGAGTGGGTTTATAATACTATACTGGTTTGACTTGCTAGCTTTGCACATGCACAAAAGGTTATGTTAATTAATGGCAATCTTCATGTGTGATATTGTTTTTGCATTATAACAATATAACCTAATAATTATAACAAGAATAATATTGCACAGAGATGAGAATTGCAAATAATCTGCCTACCTAAGTAATTACATTACCTATTTAAAATGAACACAAAAAAATATGCTTGACATTTTGTTTAATTTACAAAAACATACAACATCTGCAAAGTAATTTTAGACAACATATCAAACCTATCTTTGGCAGAGCATTGTTGTTACTATGGTAACCTATGCAAAATTCTTGCGTGTCTGCAAGTGCCTTTTAACTGAAATTGCCATTGCATCCTAGGAGGTGCTGTTTCCCAAAACATATTACAAACATATCAAATTTAAGTATCTTGCTATCTGTCTAAGCCGCCATGCCAAGAGATGTGGTATTCTGACTAATCTGAAGTTCACTAACCAAGAAGCAAATAATACATTCTTATAGGTGTGCTAACGTTAGCTACCATTGTTTGGAATGTGGTGTATTATTAGCTATCTAACTTTAACTTTCTGTGAAATGGGGATGTAGGATAGATTTTAGTCAAGATGGAAAAAGAAGCTGGAAACAGCAAGACAAGAAAGTTGACAGACAATTTTCAAAGGTAAAATAGAGTAGCTAACTAAACTTAAATAATATTTCACCTTTTTACTATTATCTAAATCTAATGCTAGCTACAACAACTTACAGTATATTTGGGTGGATTACTGTAATAAATGTTAGCTAACTTTTGTTTATTAATACATTGTTAAATTGAATACTGGCCACAGATCTCAATATTAAATTCCACAGGCATGTTTTTGAATGAGCAAGTCACAAATCAGTCGCTGTTATAATAAAAGTGACTAGCCATGTGTAAATAGAGCAGGCACTACATTTTACAGTTGACAGTATCTCAATAGTTAACTTCTTAACCTAGCCAAAATAACAAACTTACATATTTGCTGCTTTGGTCCAGTTAAACTGTTGTTGTCCATATGTGATAGTAAATACATTCTCCAATCATATATAAATGCATTTCAACAGGCAGTGCAGTCACCTTTTCCAGTTCAAACATGAATGGTTTAATTTCACAATGCAAGATCTCTTTCAAAAGTTAATCCAACAATTCATGACAACAAACCATTTCTTATTGTAACGTTTTTTTTGTTGTATACAGTCTACAGAGGGATGATGTTTAAAAAAAATGGGAGTGGAGTGAAGGGAAATAGTAAGGACTATGGCAGAGCATTAAGTAATGGCTTCAGTGCTATAGTCTTAAAATCAGGGAAGATGTTGTTTATTAATCAATATATCTGCAGAAATAGGAACTTGTGCTGGAGGTCATCCAATATTGCTGTCAATCAAAAACAAACGCTTTTCTCGGCTATCAATCCACACAGTGACATAACATTGTGGGGGTTTGGGTGCGCAAAAAACATTCCTTTGTCTGGACAATAATGTGTGAAACAAATCTGTCAGATATGATAAAAAACACCTAAAGTCCCCCAAGGGATCCCCTTTAACATGACATGACAATACAACAGAAAAAACAGGAATGACATTTTCTTTAACTACACAGCTCTGCTCTTCTAATTCCTCCAGGAACCTGACGCTACATTAAACCATGATTGGGTCTTCTGATAATCTTTCAACTAACCAAAACTGCAAATATGAATTATCCAAAGTTCCTTAAGGAAATTCAGGGGTTTCTCAAATGTCTACTAACTAACTCTAAGAGTGCAGAGGAGGGGTTTTACTGTCAAAGAGACCAGATTTTTTATCGAAGACCAGAGGACCTTAATCATTGTTGGATTTAGAACAGAAATTACCCTATGTCAGATTCTAACCACTCCGTGCTGCACAGCCCGGTAGACAGATGGAGTGTACCATGAGTTGCTCTACCTGTCTCTCCCATCAACCCACACCTCACCAAAACGGTTGTAGCGCGGGGGCCGCGTACACTGTCAATCACTGGTAACCTCTCTATCCCCGAAAAAAAACTAAACATGAGAAATATGCGCACGCGCACAAGCACACGAGCACCCGCTAACCCACCCACCCACACACACACAGCTCCAAACACATGCGCGCACTCCCACGCATAAAAACAGAAACACACAGCCTTATGAACAAACACACGCAAACACACAGGTTTACACACACAACCCCGGCACCCGGAGTGACGATGCCATCAAGGAGCTGTAAAGCATTAGCCCCTGTATGACTGCAGCCTCTCCAGAAATAGCCTCTGTAATGTAT
>JACXGJ010009981.1:0-22959 GCA_016801105.1 Esox niger | reverse complement strand
GAGGGGAAGAGGGAGGGTAAAAGGGAGGGGAAAAGGGAGGGGAAAAGGGAGGGGAAGAGGGAGGGTAAAAGGGAGGGGAAGAGGGAGGGGAAGAGGGAGGGGAAGAGGGAGGGTAAAAGGGAGGGGAAGAGGGAGGGTAGGAGAGGTTAAGAGAGAGGGTAAGAGAAGGTAAGAGAGGGTAAAAGGGAGGGTAAAAGAAGGTAAGAGAGGGTAAAAGACCAGATCAACACAAGGATTACTAGGCTGGGTTTTAAAAAGGAAGGAAGAAGATATGACAGGGAACTGTGGGTGAAACCATAACACTGGCATATTACTTACAGGTGGAGACGTTAATAGCTTTACTATCATTGCCAAGCTCATTGGACACAACGCAAACCACAGTGAGGTTGAAGATGGGCACAATGGTCAGCTTGTGTGTTATCTTCCCATTGATGTAGGGACTTTCATCAGCCTGAAAATAAAATAGACAGTTATTAGCTTAATGACTCATCTTATACCATTGCTATGCCAAACACAGCTGTTTGGCCTTCAATAATATTCCTGCATTTTGTTTATTTTTTTTTGTTTCGGTTCCATATTATTTTTGTTAAGTGTCTATGGGTCCTTAAAAAGCAGATATAAATATAAAGCATTATTATTATTATTATCAATGCATAAATAAGGAATGCACTTTCAAATTGTTCCCGGTCTCCTGCGGTTTTAATCTTAGGAGGACATGAGGTCTTGCCCCACACCTGCAGAGTACCATGCTTTACTTGTTGCTGTCCTTGTCCAAAGTCCTCCTGGTTGTGTTGCAGATCAAGAGGATACCTGACGATTTCAACTGCCACCTTGCCACCCCACCCCCTGTTGGTCCCTGTCCTTGTCTATCTGGTCATGCTTCCGATCTGGACTAGGTTTAAATAGACTCTGGGCTCAGCCCACATGCATTGATAAATTATTACAATTCGGACTCTTAATATGTTCACCCGGTACAGCCAGAAGAGGACTGGTCACCCTTCTGAGCCTGGTTGCTCTCTAGGTTTCTTCCTGAATTTCGTTTTCCTAGCCACTGAAGTTCAACACTACTGTTGTTTGTTCCTTGGGGTTTAAGGCCGGCTGTTTTGTGAAAGCACTTTGTGACAACTGCTGATGTAAAAAGCGCTTTACAAAATAAATTTGATTGAAATAGGCTATCCAATCCAAATGAACTGTGTATATGAAAATAACATGCATCTCAGACAGAAACACATCACTTTAATTCAGTAAGTGGAATATTTATATTAAATATTATTTCTACATGAATCTTGCTATAATGAAATAAAAAATGTGCATTAAATGTATTACCACTAGGAGGTGATTGTAATTGTGAGGATAATAAGGAGCACCTTCAGAGCATAGAGGATGGGGTCTAGAGACCAGAGAAACCCCCCAGAAACCCCAGCCACACTGGTGAACAGCCAATCCCCTTTTCACATCTTCTAAGAATACAATATTCTGAGTTATGGAAAAAGCCAGAACTAAGCTTACTTTTTTATACAGTAACTTTTCACCAGGCTATTGTGCAAAGTGCATGTAACTGGACACTGGAAAGCAACCATTCCAACTTGTAGATGTGACTTAATGTTTTGTCATAATTTAATTGTACCAAATAACAATACTGGGTGCTGACAGATGGAGGCAAGACACTTGCAGGAACCTGTAGTGAACCAGCAAAAATATTATAGGTTGTCTCCAAGCGAGAAATAAAAAGTGAACTCTTAACCACACAATAAACGTTAACACAGTGGTGTGTTTTACTCTGGATGTGTAGCAATGTGGTCTGTGACAAGATGAATGTGCATTAGAAACTCAGCCATTGAACAGTCATTGAAAATGGTCAGTTCTGCTTTGGAGAGAATTAATCATGCAGACTCATGATGCGCACATACACACAAACACAAAGAGACATACACAGTGCTGCAAATTATCTCAAGTTAGACCACTGTTTAGCTGTGCTATCAGCATTCACAGGTACGCCAAGAACAAAAATCCATTGTCCTCATGACAGACCAATGCATAATAAACTTGGGTGAGCATGCGAGAATAGGAAACATCGCTACAGAAATACTGAGCCCATTCATTAGTGATGTGTCAGAAAAGTTCCTAGAAGAACAGCAAAGTCATGAACAGTAAACTTGCTCCCTGGAGGAATACACTACTGCTGTTTGCTCCCTGGGGTTTAAGGCCAGGTGTTTTGGGAAAGCATTTTGTGACAACTGCTGATGTAAAAAGGGCTTTGAAGGCTTTAACTACTGTGTCCAAAATATTTGTAACACTATCAAAACAAATGTGGCTTCTTGATGAAAATTGGTTACATGTCTCTAAAATGTTCTGACCGATATTCTAATTGTATAAAACAATGGGGATGTAATAAAGATGTTGTGAAGTTGGTTTCTACCGAGGTGCCGTTGACACTCCAGGCCACGGTGGGTTTTGGGGAGCCCTCAGCTTCGCAGATCAGGACCTTGTTCTGGCTGTTTTTACCTCGTTGCTTGACCAGCCGCTGGATGACAGGAATACCTGCCAGAATATGCATGTTATCCTCAGATACAGCAGCATGAACCACACAATGCCAAAAAACTATATTTCATGAGGAATGGAAAACAAACACAAATGGACTCTCATTGAAGTGGAACAGACAGCCTCTGGAGAATAGGGAAGTATTTCGAAATAAAAAATATACATTTCAGATAAGAGCTGAAGGTACACAGTAACAACCAAAATGCTTCAATTTACTACATTTTACAAAGTCTTTACCTTCAACAATCAGCTCAAATGAGGCTTTCTTAAGGAGAGTACCCATGGTGACCACAACCTCATACTTTCCAGTGTCAGCATAGGTCAGCTTGTTAAACTTGGGCTGCTTGTCCAGCTTGCTGTTGTCCTGAATTGATAGATTGATAGACTCATATTTTAAATGCCAGCTAATGTTTTATCAACAATTTTCAGCCAAAGACAAAAATCTAGGCCATTTAATAACTTTGGTAATGTTGGGTTTTACCTTAGTCCAGGTTACCGATTTGAGTTCTCCAGATGCATCGGTCTGCAAATGTATAGCCAAGCCCTCACCAGCCCTCTTTGTGACCTTTCCAGAAGGGCTCAAACTCATATCCAGATCTGGAAGGGAGGGGGATACACTGTAAATAAGCAGTTAAATTGAAGGAGGAATGGCTATATCAGTCCTGTTAAAAACCATATCAGCTCCCTGAAATAACCCCAGTTTGTCCTCAATGATCTGGCTTATTAAACACATTTGAAGATCTAAGCTCTACAATCATGTTCACCTCATTTGTGAGAGAAGACAATGGCTTCCATTCCCTCTAACCAACCCTATGTCATATCTTGATGACGGATGAGATTGCAAATGGAAATACACTCTGACAACGATCCCCTTGGAGAAAACTAACCCTAATTAGTTTATATAACTGGACAAAAAAGGTATTATGGTTGATTTCCCAAACCCTTCCAAACCCAATCCATATCACCAGGAAGTGGGTGATCGTTATGACTGGCATTTCCCATTAATCCCACACTGGCCTATAGAAGACACTGCTGGAATTATCTTAGTTCCAGAAAATACGTAACTCAACTTGAAGAAATAATCCATTGCTATAACAATTTATGAACATCTGTACATAAAGAGGGACTTACAATTTATGGTGATGTTCTTGGAGTCCTCCATCGTGTCATTGTCGATGAGAGAACACTTGTATTCTCCTGTGCTTTCCCGTGTTACGTCAGTCACGGTGTAGGTGTCTGAGTTCTTCACTTTCACCACCTTTCCCTTTAGAAAAAGAATGATACATTTAAGCCCTCTTCATACCTTCTTCTAACTACAAAGCTTGTCCTGAGCTTGTGTGTTTACACTGATCAAAGAGCAACGCATCTTTTAACCACCTACATCATCTGTCTAAACACCTTGCAAAAATCTGCATTATTGTTGATTTTTATTTATTTTACTTTTACATCGTTTTTCTCCCTCATTTTGTTATATCTGATTAGTAATTAATGCCGATCCTTATCGTCACACCCTCCAGTGGACATGAGATTATGTTGCGATAGGTATGTCCATCTGATACGGTTTTTGGTCCCAGTAATTTCTGCATGCGATGATCACAAACCTAATCAAAGAATCCATACAAAAACACTGAATAAAACAAAATTGTTAATTACTTTTTATATAATATATATATTTTTTTGTCAATAATATAATTAATAACGATCACCTATAATGCCTAAAATCTCAAAGAGCTTTGTGATCTGCGTGCAGCATGTGTTGTTCTTTATCGCTCAGAGGTTGTGTGGCAGTGTCACGTGGATCTGTGTGTGGAACTTGTTGTCCCTGCATAGTGTTAATGTTGAGAAAAATGTCAAAGCACTTTTCCACTGAATATACATTAGCAGCAGCTTTTATGTTTAAACTGACAATTTCATCGCACAGTATGCAAAGGCTGATATTCTACACAAAAATGCACACTCACTACAGGCATGGGAATGTGGTGCTAGAAATCCAGAGCACCCCAACAGATTTATCTGCCTACTAGTGATGCGCTGGTTGACTCAGACAGCAGTTATACACGCAATGTGTGTGGATTAAGGATTAAAATAACATTGTTTGGATAAAGAGCAGGTGGGTTGCGGGTGGGTCGAATGTTGAATGACATTGCTTGGTCTGAATGTTTTGGGAAACCATCTATCAAAACTAGACTTCTCAAAGTAAGCTACATTTCAGCTGCCAGCCCGTAACATTGTTATTTATCTAAACAACTCTGTGCAAATTTTATGTTACAATATCTGTTTAGGGTTAGGCGCGGGCATCAGGATTTCATTTGATCCATTAAGTCTAGGGGTTACGGATTTCTTATTTGAAATTACATATGGATGACAACAAAACTGAACAGTAAACCACCTAGGGTGTTTATATAGAGGTGTGATATTAAAAACAGAATTCCAAAAGGTATAAAAGATGACAAAATACAAAAAATTGCCCCAAAAATGCAGGGACATGCATTCTGTTTTTTAACTCAACCAGGTAGTCTGAACTGGACCCTTCCATGCCAGAAGGAAGGCCCTCTCAATTCCTCGGCCCGACTGAGCTCACAGACCCTGAAGCTGCCACATATTGTTTGAGCGCAACGAGGCTGACCCCCCAAAACCCGTACGGGGGAAGCAAATGGCACTTCTCTCCTCTGGGCCACTGGGCTAATCCATGAGTCAAACTCTGTTGTAGCAATGAGACAGCTAACTGTGAGGCAGTGACTTTACAGCTGCACACTCACAATTTGGGAAATTCTAGGTAAGGTTTCTAGTTGTGTTGGGATATACTGGAGTAATGTTGTTGAGAGCTTGCCTGAATGTGGAAGTTAAAGCTGGTGGGAGGTGGGTTCCCATCAGCCTTGCACTTCAGAGTCATGTTGTCTCCCTCCATGAGGGGCCCATCAGAAATAACCTGCAGACTGATCTTCTCTGTGGGGTCTGGAAGGAGAAGAGAGGGAGAACGAACAGATGGTAAATAGTGAGAGAGCGAAGATAGACAACACCAATTAAATTATATCTACCATGATAGCATTCAAAACACTGAAACATTTTACACTTAAAACCAGGGTTCTGAGACTATATGCAGTTCAAACTTTTGAACTTCTTTTGTTTGAATTTCTGTCAAACAGTGAAAACAGAGGTTTTCTTTCTACAAATATGTATGAAATGATCTGATGGTTTGAGTCACAATATATGGATTAGACTCTCAGCAACATGGGTCTGTGCATTTCAGAAGTCCCTGGAGTAGGGAGAGGTCATGGCACATAATCTAACTTGGAGAGGAAAAACTGAATTCAGTGGAAACATTTCATTTTAATGCTCTTTAAAAAAACGAAATTGTATGCTTTGTAGATAATTTCAGGTTTAAAAACTATACTGACAGAATGTCCCTAGCACCAGTGTAAAATGTAATCATTAGTCTAAGAAAACATCCACATTTGTACGAGTGAAAATGTATTGAAAATGTATAAAGTTTGTACTTAATTATGAAAACATAATTGTATTTGGATAGATGTTAACCCAACAAAAGATTTGAAGACATCTTATTTTCCTTTGGCTTCTGTGTCATGCACTGGATATGGATGGATCTGAACAGTGGTTTGAGCTATAGAGATTAATATTAATTGTGTGACAACCATTCTGACAACAGGCTTGTACAGTAAAAAGCATGTTATGTCATTAGATAAAGATTGATACACAGTAGATCTGTGTTGTTATGTGTTTATGTGAGGAATTCCCTGGCGTGTTATTGCATATGCACTAGGCCCACAAACTGTTGTACTGCACTTTAACAATCCCAATTTTGTTTAAACATTTAAGGGTTGACACCCCAATCCACACTTTTAAAAAGCTCTAGGCAAAAGGTTCCTCTCAAACATCAATGGTGCTGCCCGTGATAAGCCAAACAAACCCCTTTTTTGTTCCAGACTAACAACAGATTAATGTCCTTTTAGGATAATAGTTAGCAAAGTAAATAAAGTAATTTGGTACTTTTGGAATTTATTTGGTCAGTTAGGTCTTTGGGGCAGTGTAAGTAGCTAAAAGTGGTAAGTGGTAGTTTGTGGTTCTTTTCTTACTTACAGGTAATGGTGAAGGAGACTGGGAGGGACAAGGTATTCAGATCCCCGCAGGTGAACAAAACATCTGTGTCTTCCTTCTCAGCTGTATACTGTAGAATTGAGGAGGTGGTGCTGAGGCCAGTGGTTTTATCCACCACCAGTTTGGAAGTTATCCTAATGCCTAAAAACGATAATAACAATGATTAAAACTATTTTGATTACAAATAAATATACATAGATAAACACCAAGTCACTGAAAGATTGTATCCTTAGGAAACCGACAGGTTTATGAGATTAGAGTCACTGCAAAAATGTAGCTCTAGAGGTGCAATTTGATTTAATAACAACTTAGTTCTCTTGGAATCTTAAACAACTGATGTGTAAATCAACAGTCTTCTGCTTCCTGTAGTACTGCTTCCTCCTCTAAATAATAGTGTTCTTCCAAATTCAATCACGTACCTTTCCCATCAGCAACAAGAGGTTTCTTATTCTTGTACCAAGTTATGTTAGCAGCTGGGTGGGCATCATAGGCACTGCATTTCCCAAGCTGTGAAAACAATACGATTTTTTTAAAGGTATAAAATAGTCCTTTAGAAGAGTCCACCAGGTCCTATAAAGGGTTGACTGAATAATTGAATATGGATCTATCCAAAAATAATCCCTGCTGTTTGGTTGCTAAACAGATATGTACAAATTATAAGCTCTCTTCTGTTGTGCATCTATTGCATTTGTGAGTATTTTTGCCCATACAGCAAGAACATGAAATGCTCAAAGCATTCAAAACCACCTCTGAAATCCCATGGGTTTTTTGATTGCACCATGAATATTCTGCTTACTATTTACTAATTCATCAGGATCACTTGAATGCACTAATTATTCCAGCAGCCTGGTCTTTCTTCAGTTTGCCTCAAGGTACTTAATCTCCAATGAGGGATATCCCTTGACAATCCTGTTTAATATTATTCAGGCATATGCAAAGCAAATGATGAACCTACTTGCATTGGTTTGCCAATCTCCAGCTCTGTGGCTGTGTCTGTGATCTCCAGTTTGGTTGCGGCCTCTGTGGAACACAGTTAACTTTAAGAAACTGTAAGCATTGGGCTGAGCCCAATAATATCACCCAGCACAGCTTTGTACATCCAAGGCCCATCCCACAGCATGTATTTAATATTACACTTTTGCAGGTACTTACTGTGGATGAGGAGTTTGATAGGGTATTCTGAAAGGTCTGAACCGGCCACCACCATGCATGTGTATGTCTTCTCGTCCTTCAATGTGGCTGCAGCAATCAGCAAGCTGTAATTTTCAGCCATGCTGACACGGTCTTTGTACTCATTGGAGGCTATGACAGAGACGTTTTGGTCTTTAACCTTGGTCAGCAGGTCTCCACTGTCCTGGAAATTTGAAATTGTTTAAGAACATAGCTAAGAGATCTGCACTACAGCACACTGCAGTACTGATGTAGAAACAAATAAACTGAGTATACTCTCATTCAGTCACAGGAGTGAAACAACCCCTGCTTGTTTATAATTATGGTTGGTGGTCTTCCTAACATTTGCATAGGGACCCTGTAAGTGCTGATTATATCACAAGGCTGAAAATAGTGAGTGTATATGCCCAGACAAGGTGGGTTATAGATATGTGTCTCAGTCTCTTGTTCTATCTTTATAAATAATTACAACTTACATATTTCCATTTTATCATGAAAAAGTCCTTTTGTTTCGGGGCTCCATTGTTGCATGGCACTTCAATGGTCTCTCCATACAGGCCAAGGACCGTATCCAGACATCTCACTGAGAGAAAGAAGAGAATCTGGTTAGGGAGAATTTGATTAGGGGAATGACAAATCCTATCTCCATAACAATTTCTAATCTAATAACCTGTAAATTGACAGGTGTCTGTCTTTTTACAAGAGGATGGCCAACAAAATACAAGGCTTGCCATGTTAGAAATGTTGTATTTACAAAAATAAATTAATCGCCTAAATTGCTACACCAGGAGGACCAATATTCCTAACAATGTCGCTGCAGAAAGTTTTAGTATCGTTACTCTGTTTGCACACACTTGACAAAATGACATTTTCAAATGGTTGCTTACTGCTTCTTTTTACCACATAAGTGTTTTTATTAGTTGTCTGTGATCTCTTGTATGTTAATCCCATTTGAATGGTAGTAAATTATTTTTGAATGATCATTACTATTTTGGTATTCTGCAGCCTGTACACATCAGATCCAACAGTGTGACTTCCCAAACTCAAATTATTCTGAGACACATCAAACTGTTATACACATTCTTACAACTGCAAACACTGAACAGTAACAAAAGGAGCACAAGGATTTACAAAATGAATAGAACATTTTGAAAAGTTTCACTAAAATTCTGAAATCCAGGTTTTGAACCTTACACAACCAAGAACACAAAAGCAAACAGTATTATCTCAAAGACAGCAATTGTGAGGTAATTATATTTCCAATGTATAATAGCTTACTATTGAATTTCATATTCAAATGGGTATTATTGAATTCATATTAATAAAAGGCTTTATCTGACTTGTCTACAATGGCCCAGAATGGAAAATATTCTCAGTGTGCTGAATTTCATAGGAGCTGAAGCTTCTGCATGCTTTAGATAAAAGGTAATCCTTAGCAACGGGGGCTGATGACCATGACCACGACACAATGTCAACCATGGACTGACTAATTGAAATTACTAGCTTTAATACCCCTGTGTTTTCAATTACAAGCAATGTGAGGACTTGATTCAATCCCAAGCAACAGACAGAAAATTGTAAAGAGAACGGTTTGGATAACAGTAGAATTACTCAATTATAATCAGTGTCTTAGACAGTTCGATTAAGTAAAGAAATCAGTTCCCAGATTTTACAAATGTATTCTGTCTGGATTCTGCCGATTACATAGGATTAAATGCATAGAAATAGATTATATATAATATAATGGGTGGAACATAGTGTAAAATTGGAACTGTTGCTCTTTAAATATTATTTTTTCTATGCATTTACCGATTTTTAATTGGCAAAATACACACAGATAACTTTTGAAAATTTGGACTTAATGAGTTATCAATAATGAGTGGTGTCACAGCCATTCTGCAACATTATCCAATCAGGAAATAAGCACTTTGACATGTTCAGATCAGATTATCAGTGATATGACATATTATTAATTTATTAACGTCTAATCCTCAGATTCAATGTGAAATTTATTAATACTGCAAGCTGAGGAAATGGAAAAGAAAAACAATGAAAGAGAGCGATAGATAGGCACCATAGGAGATACAGTACTTTCATGTTCCTGAAAATGGTGGCTCCCTTTGAAACTGCAGAAGACAGTCACACAGGAGATCAGGTCCCCCACTACAACCTCCTACCATTTTCTGTTTTTCTAGTTTCCTTACATTTTCTCAAATTTTCTATGTCACACAACTCTCTGGAGAGATTAAAAAGAAAACAGATGCCCACATGTATTAAGTGCTGAACCTAACAGTGAAAAGTGATCCTGTGGTTCATGTCCACAAAGGCAGCATAGCGAATAACGTAGCTGGGGAATGCACAGGATAGAGCAGCCAGAAGAACGGCTCCAAAAAAATCAATACTGGTTGCAGAATTGGGGAACACAGCTTGTCGAACAAGAAGAACACAAAGAAAAAGAAATAATTAACCATGCAGCACAGCATTTTCATTCCAATAACCCTTGCTCTAGAGTAACTTAAGAAACTGTATATATTCTAATTATTAGAATGAAAAATAAAATCCCCAATACCAACCATTTCAACATAGACTAGTTCACCAATTTCAAAAACTCTGAGTTGAATTAGACTAAAGCTATTGTTGTGACAACAACTTAATTTTTATAACATTTACACCGTACATAAATGTTATTTTCTGGACAGACCCTGACCTGAAAGGCATATAAGCTCACCGACAATGTTGTTCACCTGGTAATTAACATGGCGCTCTCTGTCAAACAGGTGCTGTTTCTGGAGATATTTTAAGTGCCAGTGTGAATTTTAAGTGCCAGTATTTTAGGTGCCAGTGTGTTATCTGCAAATATTGTTCGATCTTACCTTGTACTGGCTGGCACTGCTACATTGTTGGCATGCAACTTTTTATGCAGCCCACTAGCCCACATAATCCTGTAGCTAAAAACTGTAGGTGACTCTTGTTGTGTGTCTTTTGTTTCAGTTTTTTCTGAGTGAGTACATCGTGAGCCTGTATAATCCAGACTCAAATTCCTCGTATGTATACACATACCTGACGAATAAAGCTGATTCAGATTCTGAGCTATGGAACAAAGTTTTGTTAGGGTCTTTGTCCAACAACACACATGTTAAATGTTAAAGTTTTTAATTTTGATGAGTTCAAGAACAAAAATGTATTATAGAATGTTGTGTGCTGATATAACTGAAATAGCTTGCTTGGTACCAACTAGAAAATCATGAATCGGCAGTTATTATCAATAATTCTATGATTTGAATCCATGAGACTAGACACTGGATGTATCGAGACCAAACCTCAGTTCATGAAAATAGCAATAAAAGAGAAATAAAACAAACTAAAAAAGCAAGTTAGCCAACTATCTAGCCTTGTTGCCCTAAAGCAAAACATCATCTTCTGACAGGGCCATGCATTGCATTCTTATGTTTTTGACTTAGCAGCTAGCTGAGTGCTCATGTTTACAGCTGAGTGCTCATGTTTACAACTTATTGACAAGCTTTGTTCATCACATGAATTCTGTATCAATGGGGTTAAGTCAATTATTCAGCAAACTCATTGTAAATAATTCCAACTAGTGCAACCTAAAATGTTTCATAATCATCACTTCACAACAATTCAAAAGTTAGGCATGTTGTTCAACTGATTCTGGTCTCCTCAGGAAACGTCTTTGACATGCATATAGCATCCATTTCACAGGTTTGTGTCACACAACTGTAATCTCTCTCTCTCATTTTCTCACAGGGGTGTAATCATCTTGACTGAAAATACTTGCACAACATCCTTATCGTGCAGGGCTTTATTTGTGTGCTATAATTTTTACTATTCCTGTCTGATGCCGTCCCATCTCTAGCTGAATGCTGTACTGAAGACTTAATTCAGAACAGCTACGTAGGTCAATGATTAGACACAGCAAATATAGGGTAAAGTCTTATTAAATAAGTTAGATAAAAACTGTTCTGGCCAATTTACTCCCAACCCTAATGTATGAGGGCAGTTATGGCATAATCCCACTCCTAGACACTTCTCAGTACATAATGACACTTCATTATGTAGTGAGTCTTAGACACATGAAAATGAGGTACCAAGACTTCTTGCAATTAATTTGTAAGTAATCTATTCAGCTATCAGTTTAAAAAAAGTGTATTTAAACAAAAATCCCATTGCTCTGTTGACATAACAATACTTAAAAAGGCAATCCGAAATAAATAACAGGGGTTGAATATCATGCCCCCAAGACACCATCATGTTCTGCTTTAAATAGCTCTGTGCATATTTGTGGTAGAAAGTTCATGTTTTATTATAGTGTGTCAGGCTCTTCCAAATCCGCAAGGATATGCGTTTCATGTATTAAACTGCAGAAGGTATTGTGTGACCTAAAGACGATATTTTTCAGCCGGTACTTATATCACAACTGGAATAGCTTTACAAACGGGAATTCTGAACAATGTTTTATAATGTAAGCTAGAATGCAAAGCTAGCTAGCTATGACATAGCTGCTAAGCCTAAACCTATTAAAATGTCAATGTCCTTTGCCACTAACATAGGACATATAAAATGACTTGCTTGCTTGGTTAGTTTTATTGTCAAAAGACTGTCAAAAGAAATAGGATTTGTTTAATTTTAGGCAGATTGCCTTGCCAGTTAGCTGTTCACTAGTTAGATGCTACTGCTTTCTAGAGTTGTAAATAAATTGTTTTTTATGTCCTTGTTGACGCTTAAGGGCTGAACTTACCAATTGCTCCTTTGGGAAAGGCTTTGAATCTTCCCGACAGCTCAATATGGTGTACAAATATCGTGTAACTAGTTTGACTGAAATCTACATTTTTAAAAATTATGCTTGAGCAGACTACTAGGAGGAGGATGTTGTTTACATTGGTGCTGACAGTAGATTGGAACAAATGCTTTAAATCCTAAAATATAAAAAACAATAAATTGTTTGTCTGTACTGTATGTGAACATCTCAGACAGGAAGAGAAAAAGAACATCATAAAAAAGAAAAGCCATCAACATAGAAAGACCAGCCTGAGGCTGGATGGCCTGAAATTGATCTTGTGGGTGTCATTAGTCTTTCAAATGTCCTCTTCGATGCACTCAAACCGCACACAAGTACCGGTAAAACCTCTTTAAAAAACTCATAAATTACATCCATGGATTACGAAGGAGGGTAAAGGAACTGCTTTCAGAAACAGCAGCCTTCTGCTGGGTTACAAGATAAGTGCACTTAAAAATCACATCCATTATGTTGTGAATTATGTATTTTAGGGGTGCACTTGGGGAGGGGACCCAAGGGGAGAGAGGTGGTTACAGAAGATCTCTCCAGAAAAGTTAGAGTCAGATTATGGGTGGCTCACAGTATTGACCCCAAAGATCCACGATCATCTCCCATTAACAACGTGCTATTAAAGCCAGCATTAGGCCATTAACAAAGCACAGCTACACCGCTTCCTCTGTGGTCCATTAACTGCAAAATGAATTCACTACCTCCAGGATTTTAGTAATGACTTCATTCTGCAGCTTCTGCAGAAACTAGGTTTACCTCACTCTAGTTGTCTGTGGGTTATGTATACTATGGAATTGTTTAAGGTAACTTTGAACTTGTCATACTACTGAGTGAAAAAAAGTGTTAAATATGGAACACAGTTTGAGTTTTTGCCAGTCAAAATGAACTTGTTAAATTGAACTATTGCATTTAAATACTCAATTACGTTTACTGAGCTTGCCTGCGTGACACAGAAAAAACATTTATTGCATGTGATTTACGATTACTTCCAGCTGGCAACCAATCTAGTTATTGTTTGTTTCCAATGTTTTGTTTGCATTCTGATCGGGTATGGGAGAAGTTTGGTTTTGTTTCCAATGTTTTGTTTGCATTCTGATCGACCATGGGAGAAGTTTGGTTTTGTTTGTCAAGTTGTTAGCATAAGCTTGTTAACAACTAATTACTAAAACGACTGAACAACTTTCTGTCCATCAACCGATTTATGTTGTAGCATGATCTAATTTTAATACATGGGCATAACTCAGTAACTTCACTAATGCACAGCGAAACAAAGGCCGAATACCTTATTAACTTAATGTAAGCGTTCCGGAGTACAGTGAAAAAAGACAAATGACCGTAACTGATGTTACAGGATTCTGCCTTGGCTTCTCTAGGGCTTTTGGAAGTTACGGCAAAAACAACACACTATTTTCTCAAAAAAATAAAAATTGACTCCAAATATTTTTCCACATGACGAAGCAGATCGTTAATCTTCAAAAAAAAATGACAATAAAAAAGTTCGAACAAAGTTGAAGTTACGGCCTTTCGCCTTTGCACAGCAGTATGCAGTTCTCTCAAAAATGCGCCATCTGGAGTTGTGATAAATTGTGCGCTTTCGTTTAATGGTTAAATACAGTAGGCTAGATGTTGGATGTCTTATAGTAGGCTTCCGTGGCGTTTTGTTAGCAGCAGGCTATTATACTGGCAGCAAGATTTACAATGAAATTGACAAGGCTATACATTTAACAATCTAGTCTGTAAAAATGAACAGACTTGCACAACATTGGAACGGACATTAAACATAAAATTACAGATTAGATTGACAGACCAAATTATTATAAATATATTAAGCAATATTGTTACCAATGGCTTTTATTTTGAAAAAAAAGTATATCCTGCTGCTGGAAGAACAGTAATGAAGCCTTGTATGGCCATCACTAGTGTACGGTATAGTACTATCATTTTGAGGCGCAAAAACTCAAACAACAAGCACTGTATATTAAATGTCCGTAATTGCATTTCTGGGTAGTTTTCTGCCCTCAGCAGGCAGCGACGCGCTTTTATTTTCCCTTTTTGATTGGTTTACTGTATGCAGCTACAGTGCTGACACTTGGAGCTTCTGATGCTTGTACCTTGCCTATCCACAGCCAAGTTTTCTTGTCCCTGGCCTGACTTGATACCCGGTCTACTGGGGTGGCAATCTCCGTATCTAACCACCATGCAATTTAACAACAGGTAGTCAGTCACTCAGAGACATTTGCTCGTCTTGGTCACCTCCTCGGTTGAGCAAACATTTTCTGGTTATGCAACATGAATCACTGACTGGTTTAGATTTGCACGCAGTCGATAAACCACAGCGCTCTTTAAGGTTCTGAATCGTTCCAAGATCATTTTGACTAATGGAAAATCAGATAATTAACTATCTGTAAATCAAAAGGCTGAACATGCAAGAGAAAAGTAATATGTTCTGTGTGTTCCCCAAGTGGATTACTTTCTCATTTCGCAGACATATGCACACTCCAACAAAGTGAGGCATATATATTTTATTATAGCCCTATTGTCCCCAAGTTTGTGAAGCCAGAAGGCAAATGTTTAACTTACTTTATGCTGTACAATTTAATCACAGATGCCCATTTTCTTATTTTATTTTTGTCTACTGAATGATAAATGCAAATAATAATGATTAAAAAAGCCAACTGATAATGAAAAATCGAGGGGAGGTTTGCACGCAAAACTTCAAACTCCAAACTCTCATCAAAAGCACTGTCCTTAGCCCCGTTTCCCAAAGCACTAAGATGATCCTATGGTGCACAAAGGGGCCTCGATATTTTGTCCAGGCACAAAATAACGAGGCATCGTTACTTATGTGGCACGTAACGTTACTCGTTAATTAACAAGTGCTTAGGACAATTCGTTATTCCATCATAAAGGACACCACTGTTTTTGTAAAATAGCGCCTCCCTCAACTTGCGCGGTGTGATCGAAAGCAATTAAATTGAAGGCTATAGAACGAATAAATAGTAACAAAACAATTTTGATTTAGACCCGTTAATTTTGAAACATTATATAACAAGTAGGGACAATTGTAAATGGATGTAAATATAATTTCTTGCAAAAAAATTAAAACGCACATAAAACAAGAAATAATGAAAAAAACGTTGTATTGGTAATATCGGTGGACAGTTACCTCTACCTCGTCAAGAGAAACATTGATATATTCAGCTCTGAATGCTTGTTTTCACTTGCGTTCATTTTTTATTTCAAAAAATTACAATGGATTCTTCCCACTGGTTTATATTACCAGTTAACCAATCATGTGTTGATTGCTATGACTTAAATAACATATTCCATATAGTTACCGGAGGAACCGATAATTGCATGTCACGTGATCGATTTCCGGAGATACACTTTTGATTGGCTGAAGTCCACCCCATTGGTTGAAAACACCAGTTTCGTCAATCCAACATTTCACTACTACTTAGAGCTCATAAACCTGGGCTGAATATAATAAATAGCAATTTTTAACATTTACGCAGCTTTTTGACAATATACAGCCTGTGAAATTCCTAGAGTTTAGGTTTTTGGAAGAGAACATTTAAATCAATGGACCCCAGACAGCTGCAATAAAAAGTTACAATCATTAACTAAACCATCAGTAAATACTGTGAGAGGGTGACAAAGTGATCCAAATACTAGCTAGGCCATCTGGAGACATTAACATTTGTCAGTTTTCATGAAGTTAGTACGGTATACTGCAGAAAATAATCACCATTTTGAATTGCATTCATCACAGATGGCTTCTACACATAAGCCATGCAAAGACCATGAATACACTACATTAAACATGAAGGGGTTCAACATTAATATAATTTGGATAGTGTACCCTGTACCATATACAAGGTCATGTACATTATTAGCTCCCTTGATAATGATGTGTAGACTCTCCAATTATACTAATAACAGAAATTCTACGCTAGGCTTGGGTGTTATATCTTATATACAATATCCTGGGAATATTTAACCCCAAGGATGACCTTCTTTATCAATAATGTTGTAAATATGTAATGAAAAATGTATGGGTAATGTTTTTGCACATTTAGGCTAAATCTTGCCAATGGGGGATGGCCAATAGTGATCCTTTTGTTCAAGGTACTAATCTAAAAAACAGACATTGCCTTGTTCCACAAATGTGGCATATCAGGGGTTTTGTTACTACTTTTTCAAGTTTTGCATTTTCCAATGCCTAAATAGTTGTACAATATATTGCCAGCTATATTATGTAAGTAATCATGATATTGAAAGGCAAAGAGTAGGCTATTTTTCACAAGGTACGCATTCCTAATTCCATTAGAAACGACAAAAATTGCCTAATTCCATTCCAAACGGCCGTAACGTGACACTTACGATGCATTTTATAAAGAGCGACATACATGGTGGTAATGGGAAACAGGCGTAAGTCCATTATAACAAAGTCATTCTCAAGGATTTGTGCATTGTTAAACCATCATGTTATCGGGAAACCAGTGCCACGTTATCGGGAAACCAGGCTCTGTATCTTTTCACACTGCCTATCTGATATAGCTAAACATGCCTGTAAATATATGAAAAAAAAGAAATACAAAAATCGATTCTATGAAAAACTTATTTGCCTTCTCATGACAGGTACATCACTACATTAAACAACCGTCCATTTTCCTAGATTTGATCTGAATGCACTCTGAAAGATGTGTTATTAAGAAAACTAAAAAAATTGTTTCAGCACGACATTCGTGATATCAAGGTGTGTTCAACAGGTATTGCATGATCAGACAGGACTTCTTTAAACTTCTATAATATCATTCACTGCCTGAGGTAAAGCTAGCATGGAAAAAAGCAGCATATGAATACAAATTCTAGGTCCAGCATTTGCTTACCTCTTCGACTGTGATTGTTCGATATTTCATTTACCGTTCAGTTCAATTTCATTAGTGACCATTGTTCATATACCAGTCCATTTAACAAGCACTCCCCGGACTAAAGCTAACGTTTTAGACTACTCATACAAAAGGTTACATGTATTACCAGCTGTAACAACAGATGCATTTTTTCACCTAAAGCATCTCCTGCAAGGCTTACTATTTCCTCCCCTCTCAAACTCCCAGTTTTTGGTGATTTGAAAATATACATTTTATGTATGCTTGAGGGGCCCCTGTATTTATGCTATCTGTAAATGGCTGCAGTCAGTGCTGATTACACCTGCTGCCACAACATTCCTCCACCGAGGTTAAGCTAAACTTTTCTACAGGCCGGATCATGCTGTAACAGTCCCACTACTGCGCTGGATATAGGCATAGGTATGTGAAGCGAGTTAGGTAATTGGAAGCTTACAATATGTTTAAATAAGACTCTGTCCCGGTATTGATTTGTAAGTGCTTACAGTTATAGTATTGCACAATATTGCATGATTAATAATGCACTATGTTTGATTATGGTTTAATCAGGCAAATAAATCCTTTTCCTGTTCTTCTTACTGATATGCTGTTTTTATCTTGTCACTTTCATAGATCTTGTGATCCCAGTGAGTAATCCTCTGCGTCGTGAACTGATCTTTTGTCCCTTCCCTGTAAAACAGGACAGCATGTGTTCCATTCCAATAACATCTGCAGTCTGGTTGGTATTAGGAAAGTATGAGGGTTTTAATTCAAAGTGTTTCTGTTCTGCTTGGAGATCAAAACCATGGGGCATCTGCAGTCACTCACAAGGTCACACAGACCAGATAACATTAACTAACATTAATGAATTAACAACAAATGCATGTAGTACACACAGATGATTAAATACCTGAATGTCTTGTCTGTTTATTTCCAAGACTATCAGTATTTCTGGGGGGATATCAAACTCATGGTTTATGTTGTTATCCATTATGAAAGAACTGTACTGTCTTGAGTGTCTTCCTTTTTTACATTGATTCAGAAAACATATGTATAAGATGAAAAGTAACAGTCAATGTGCATAACAGACCAGAGGGAGCTTCTGAGTGGCACTTGGTAAACTAACAGCACTGGAGAATGTGTTATTCTTTGGCAAGACTATGAGTTAAAGATATCCCTTTGAGGGTTTTGTGTGGTAGTAATTCACCTCAGACAGGTGTGACCAACGTGCACTGATGAAATTCGCGGGAACAAACCTTTCCCTCAAAGGAAAGGCTTGTTCTGGCTTAACCCCTCTCGGGCCGGTCATATAAAGCCAGTGGGTTCTGGACTACATTACAAAAGGATCTGCCTTTCTACTCTGAAGTTGAGCCATGAAGCCATTGTAGAACTCAGTGATTACCCTTCCACGCAGCAAGATACACACCGAGATTAAAGGGAGTTGGGGAGAAAGAACACTATGCAGCTCCAATAACAGCCTGAACATATAGTCCAGTGACTAACATGGAACCCTCCAGAATGACCTGGAGTGGAAAACCTAATGCTCTGTTGCTGTGAACTGACATGAATTACACTTTAATTAATGGCTATCAACAACATATTCTAAAAAGGTTCAATAGGAGGAATCCTGTGAATCTTGAGGTGAAAATGAAATCTCCCCCAGGATTTTATTTTGCAGTGGTGGCAAAATGGGGTGGGGGTGGACTGGAAGCATTAGCATGCAGGTAGGTGGTAGTACTATGTAGAATTAAGCATGGGAAGAAAGCTAATTACTTTTCTGTCTTTAATCTCGTTAAAAAAGAAATATGTATTTTTTTCTGTCCATTTCTATAATTGTCCCTAAATAATTCACTATGAATTAATCATGTTCTTTACAAGTTATATTTAAGAAGATTAGCAGACACTTTTACTTAAAGTGACTTATAGTTACCTAATTAATAACAATTGACACCATAATATATATACATTTTAAATTACTTCCACATAAATTGGTCATTGTCCCACAAATCTAATATCCTCATACAGTGAATTGTTGTATTTTCACAACTCTACATGCTCAAATATACGCAGGACCCAGTTTGGGTCCAGACACACAGTTTGACAAATCTTGCACTATAAAATAATATGATAATAATGAGTTCAGCTTTTTGTTCAAAAAGGTTTGGCTAAAGACACTGGATTTATCTTATTTTCTCAAAATCTAAATGATAAACCTAAATTCAAGCCAATGTCTTAGGTAGCTGAAACTGTCATCTCCAAAACTATGAAAAATATTTTCATTTTGTCCAAAAATGTATGACGTAGAGCCTTTCATTTGATTCTTAATCTGCACAGCAGTATTTTTGCACCTGAGCTTAGCTAGCTAATGCTGCAACAACTAAGTGTGATCAAAGATTTCTATTGAAGCACTTTCTACCTATTTTCCTTCTAAACAGTCTTTAGTTTGACTTAACATGTATATAACATGTTATAGAAGCTGGTTACAGCTTGTATAACATTGCAGACATTTTGATTAAGATAAAAAATAAGCTAATTACGTTTCCATAATTTTTTTTAACATTTAAAGTTATAGTTTGATAGAACCTGCTTCATCTTGTGTATTGTTAATAATAACAACAATTTATTGCATTTTAAAACATTTTCCTATAATCTCAAAGTTCATAAAAAATAAAAATAAAAGCTTGTACATACATCTTAGCCTCTTGTGTTGGTTTAGTTGGTAACTGTTCTACCTTTTGACCATTAGACATCCAACATGTTTAGAAACCTGAACTGAATATAATAAATAATAATTTATAAAATTACTGCTGCTTGTGGCAATACACAACCTGTGAAATGTAGGTTTTGGAAGAGAAAACTAAAATCTATGTAACCCAGACAGCTGCAGTAAAAAGTGAGAATAATTAACCGGACAATCAGTAAATACAATTGCCTTGTTCCAAAAACATGGCATAAGAAGTTTTCATTCAGTGCCAGAGCAGCATTTTTTCACAATTCTAAATGGCAGATCATCCATTATTTTAAACTTTACCAACACTTAAGGTAAAAATGGGTGATGGGTGTTAACATGCAACATTATCGTTATAGAGCACCCTTTAGCCCAATCAGTGTCCTTTTGTGTAAATGGCAGATCTCCATATCATCATTAACACAAATTTCATAACGTTTGTGCCAGTGGTAAAAAAGTAAAAAGGTATGTTACATGTTTTTATGACAATTTCAGCCAGTGACTCAGTAGCGAATATGTAAAGTTCAAGCTCACTAGACTTTTTAGGTACTTTTACCAGGCAGTGACACCCTCACAGCCTGATATACATAAGCATAAATTACATTATATTACAAAGACCATTTTCACCTGAGACTTACAGTGAGGATCCCAACACATTAAAGGAAGAATGTACCTTAACTCTAATAATGCTTCAAAAAAACGAAGCAATGCTTCAAAACAACTTGACATGCATGTAGAGTGAAACAAATGTTCTGAATATTATATTACATCATACTAGTTCATCATACTAGTATATATTGTACCCTGACAGTATAATGCAAAAATTACTTGTTGAATAAAAAATAAAAAAAAGATATGCCAAGTCTGTTCCTTGTTGAAAAAGAGGCCCTTTCTGGGTTTGAATAAGAACCCCTGGAAGTTCATCTGACACAGCATATAATCATAGATAGCTCCAGGCTCCAGAGTTTGCCGCCTTCTCAGAACGATAGAGCAAGGGCATCAGTACTAGACAAAGAACCATTTTTAAAAAGACTAGAATGGGGGACTGCTGGGGTCAAACACAGACAGAAAACACTTCTGTATTGCTCCCTGGGGCACACTAAATATGACACCGTGTTTTCATGGCTGAAATTGTACAAGAATGTTTGAATGAAAAGACACATTTAAAAGCGAAAGGGGAAGCACAAATCACATTCAACTTCATTACTATTATTGCCTGCCGCTTTTAATCTTGGATTCTTTTAGACAATGCCTTGTCATCATAAATGACTATTCCTGACTGTAGAGACAGTGAGATGGGTGTGATACAACAGCACCATCTGCTTCAGTCGCATGTAAATAGTTGGCAATCCTCACTTTATGAGGAGTATATATCCTCCAAGTTTTCCACTGACCTTTAGTGGGTCAGATTGAATTCCTAGTGCTTAGGGCTCCTGTGGTGGGACTATAGGCTCTTAATAATGGGACACCCTATTACTGTTTTGTGTCTATTCAGATACCATGAGGCAATTTGGGGAGGGGGGAGAAAAATTACATTCTATGAGTTTCGAGAACAAAGAGCTTGGGGATACCTCCCCTTCCTCTTCAGGCACACGTGCCCGATGGAGTTTGTCCTAGGGGAACCCAGATGGAACTACCAATGCAGCTAATAGTGTAGCTCTATTATAATGAATTCTAATCCATTAACAAGCTTATAGCTTTCCAGTAATATATTTCAACTAAGATCTTTGTGAATATCATGTCATTAGCTTTTCATTTGGATCAGAGCTACTTCCCCTCAGTGGGCTTGGATTGCCTTGCGCATATCAGAGATGAGAACAGATAAGCAATGCCAAGAGAGATGTTTGCTCTTCCATCTTCATGACAAAAGGGCGGCAGGAGGAGTCAGCATCTTGCCATGCATTTGTATATAAGGACTTTACAATACCATCTGTAGGAGTCCAAAGGAATTCAGACAGAGCAGGAGGTATAGTGTGCATAACAAAAGAAACAAACAACCCCATTTTTTGTCCCAAAACAAGGGCGGAGCCTACTAGTTCACTGTAGGCTATCACTAAAACCATAGAAACCCTCATGTATTTCAATAGGTCAATTTTGTTAAAACAGAGAGTGCTGTTGCCTAGAGCACAGTAATCTCACTCCTGCTGTTAAGGCTTTCTCTTTAACATTGAAACAATATAAATGTAGTCACCACCTTTGTCAAGCAAACACTTTTTGTTGTTGTGGTGAATAGTGCTAAAATAAAAAAGCTTGAGAAAATGAAGACTGGAATATATTTAGACTCTTAGGCTGATATTTTAAACACTATTTTTAAGCACTGTTTGTGGGCTAGCTAGTTTGCTAGCAGGTGAAGGTGGTTGACTAATATGTAACATATAAATATTAAACACAATAATAACATGCCCGAAAAAACATATCGTTAAATTACATGAAATATCATAGAAAATAAACTAAAACGAGAGTAAATCAGATTGAATGAGAGTAAATTAATCAAGTATGTTTACCGTATATGTGCATATCTCAGCCCACTAATGGAGTTATACATTTAAATGTAAATTGTACTCGTAATATTAGCTGAAATGAGCACGGCCATTTTACCAGACGTTATCTCAGTGATACAGTAAACAAAGACACCACATTGTCTGTCCCACTAATGACTGAAAACACTGAAGGAAGAGTAAGTCACTATAAACATTCCAGACCACAAACAG
>JACXGJ010009980.1:0-22824 GCA_016801105.1 Esox niger | reverse complement strand
GAGGGGATGGAGGAGGAGGGGAAGGTGGAGGAGGGGATGGAGGAGGAGGGGAAGGTGGAGGAGGGGATGGAGGAGGAGGGGAAGGTGGAGGAGGGGATGGAGGAGGGGTCTGATATATCCTTGTTTGACTGGCCTAACTTTGGGGGCGGGGCCATGGTGGAGGCTACAGCAAGATAGAGTGAGAGAGGCCTGTGTTATTGATGGCCTCCTTCACGCCCCAACAACCTTACGTCTTATTGGAACATCTATCAGGAGCATTTGCCCTGTGGATGGTCATATCGACGGCCATTGAGGCTGCACTCTTACTGAAGGGATTCTACACATCCTACAGTATCTGGGGGGGAGGGGTCATTCTCTGTTCAGATTGATTGAGCAGATTCAACGCTTGCCCCCCACCCGTTCCCCGCCTTCCCTGGAGGAACAGTAAGCTAAAATTGGACAATGGCTGAGTTCTGAAGCCATAGGGACTGGAAAAGCTTCACTTTGAGAGGCGCCCTTCCAGACTGCCAATAGCCAGTAAACAAACAGCTGAGTGCTCTTACAGACCCAGTCACATCATTAACCGATCAGATCCTCAGTCTTCGTATGATAGTCAAGGTGTCCTTTTTTCGAAATCATAGTGCAGTTAGATGGAATGCATTGTAGCTTGAAATGTGTGCAGTAGATTGAGATGCTCCCTGTAGGCCAATGCATACAGTGATGTAGGCTATTACACTTGTCAAATCACAGGGCTGATGAACTTCAATAACTGTTACAATTAAGAATCAATACATGTAATTACTGGTACAGCTTATTCACAGCCTTATGCCCTGTATTGTGTTTAGGAATGAAAATAGTTTAAAGAGAGTCTGTACACCGCAGTGAAACAATATTTGTCCCATTTCAGTTTAAAGGGAGCCTGAGAGAACAAAATGGTAATGTACTGCAATATTTAGGCAGTTTTTCCAGAATTCGAATATCATTCAGATCAACTGAAACATGAAAATTGTGATTACTATTGGTGCACTCAAGGCAAAGGAGATGGTTCAAGCGTAGCATGCAGCAGGTTTACTGACAGAGAGAAACAGTTGCAAAATGACTTAGAAATATAGGAACAGAAGTCCAAAAATACACTGGAACGTACAGGAACATTGAATAAAGCACAGGTTGAGGTACAAGAGGGTCAAACTGTGTCAAATATCCAAAGGCTAAGCAGAAAGTCCAATAAATCCCCAAAAATCCAGAGAGAATGGCTAAAGTACAAAAGGATAAGGCAATAATCTATGTCAAAAGGAAGAATCCAAAACCACGATTAGTTACACAGAAAATCTCAGAGGAAAACAGACTCAGTAATGCGTACAAAACACAATACATCACAAAGTCAAAACACAAACTGAACAGACTTGAACAGGGTGCAAAAGAGCTGACAGGTGAAAACTAATTAACTAATGAAACTGAAAGCAAGCAAAGAAATATAACATACTATAACAGAAAAAACTTTTCCATGCATACGAGTATTTAAATAATGTTTGTGCATACACATTTTGGATAGTTTTAACGCAATATTGATAAATGTGGCACCTGGTAAAATTGGTCAACTTTTGCTAGCTAGCGAATCTTACCTTAACCTTACGTTTTTAATGTCAATTGCCACCTGAACTCCATAAGCTAATACATAAGCTATCCCGGCTGTATTACATACTAAATAACTACGAATTCTGAACATTGCAGGCTTCTTAGAACCAGGAAGTGCATATAAATTGTCTCTACCAGTGAGATGCAGAAAGTGAGGAAAGTTGTAATTTTGCTAACAGGAACTTAACAGAGATAACGTCCCGTGAAAGCCTGATGGCCACCTCACACTTGATAGCTGGTAGTGAGCAATGACTGCAACCCAAATCTTCCTGTAGTTGTCGATTAATTCTCTCTCCTTGGAATGAAATTAATTTCAGACCACTCTTCAAACCAGAATATGCTTGAACACAGAAAGTGTGTAGGTTTTTGAGCATCAAAGGTGTAATGTCAGATCTTGAAACAACAGTTATACATTTACATTTTAGTCTTCAAACTGAGTTATTGAAAGCAATTCACAGGTGCTGTTAGAGTAAATTAATTATAACATAATATTTTTTACCATGTCCAGCTCTGACACTTAATCCAGATACAGATTTTATGTGATTTTTGTCCCAGGAACGCCTCAGCATAAATTCCTGCTCACACTCTGGTTAAATCCCAAATAATTCTCTTCCCCTTCCCGTTAGTCCTTCATCTGCACATTGTGCCGCTACCATTTTCAGAAATGTCCCACAGCACAGGCAGTGAAAATGATGCAAGGAGTAGGGACTAATTAAACTCTCTGGTAGCCCTTTGTGTCATTGTAGTGAATCTTTAATGACGCAGCCACATGCATTCTTTTATGACCGATCAAGAAACTCGGCACTTAGTTGAAAAAATATGGATTTGTTCATTAGAGCTTTGTGCTAATTCAAATTTTTGATGGTGGAACAGGAAGTGTATCATTCAAGTCACACTCATGAATTCAGCCTCTGAGCTTCATCAGCAACATGTAACCACAAAAGGCCCTCAGAATATGTAGGCGGGTTTGAGGGACTGGTTTGAGATTCACCGTCTGATTCAGCCTGTTCTCCACACACACCTCGTGCCGTCTGTGGAGGAACTAGTGAGTGTTTGAAATCTTTGACGTAAATTACAAAGAGAGTGCCAGCTTAGATTTCCTGGCATATCAAGATTTCTTTTCGATCTGCACTGGCTCAGAGCAACACAAACCCACGTGGGGCAAAACAAATAAAACTGAATAGCCTGGTGAATGCAACAATCGTGGTTGCATCTTGCGTGCTTGTGTACGTTTGCGAGTGCAAGTGTGTGTGTGTGTTTGTGTGTGTGTGTGTGTGTGTGTGTCTGTGTGTGTGCGTGTGTGTGTGTGTGTGTGTGCGTGTGTGTTTGTGTGTGTGTGTGCAAACATCACCCATGGACACAGGCTGCTCCACCCTCAGCAGTAATCTGATCAAACAGCGAAAAAAACATCCTTTAGCTACGGCACCACAGTGTAAAAACTGGGTGAAATAAGATATTTTGGTGCAGATGAACCCAATTTTCTTCTCTGTTGGCATTTAGCACTGCATTGTTTCATGTGATCGGTCATGTCTTTAAAATGAAGAGAAATTGTCAGTGGCTGTCTCTTCAGCGTTCCACAGTCACACCTGCTGCTTTTGGCTGAGCAATGGACCTTGGGGAGATTTGAAGAGGAGGCAGCAGATGTACGAGAGAGTCAGTGCTGCCCCACGGCATTGCATTATTTCACATCAACACAACTTACTGTAGATTTTTTAATGTCCCTTAATGGGCCAACAGACGAGCGGTGCAGAGAAGATATACGCCCGTCTAACATCTGGTGTCACCTTCCCACTGCATCCATTTAGGATCTTAATGCTTGTTTGTTAGTTGTTCTGCTCTGTCGGGGGAGGCAATGCTCTGGCATTGGTCTAGATTTGTTTGCATATCACTGGCTTAATTATCCATAGAAAAATCCAACACAACTGTAAGGGTAACAGCAGAGACACGATGCAGATGTGTAAGCCTTGTGAAATCTGTTATTTCACTTAGAGCTATGGAGGCCAACTCCGTGTCTCACAGTCCATTTGCAAACCATCCCTTATAAAACGTTATTGCAATGAGATTACCAGGTAGATTCCCAGGTTAAAAATAGCTGACGGGATGTTACCCCATTTTTAAAAACCTGCGGCATCCAAAGGGAATACCACACTTCAACTGCCACAGACTGTACTATGGAGTTGGCTTCCTAAAAGTTTTGGAAGCTTCTCAGTGTCCGTGTGGTTACAGGAGAATTCAGTAGAGTTCATAACGGCCTATGTTTAACGCAGAGCGAATCTTTAGAGACAATGTCTTTGTACTCTGGTAGCCTAGCAACGATCAGCAATAGGTTCATTCTGCACTACTGTGTGCAAAATACAGGAGCCCATTGTGAGTGCTAGTAGTGACGTGTTGGAAAACTAGCTACAATAGCTGAAGGGGATGAGGGCCAAGGAACATGGCTGATAAACGAACAAACGACATCCCCAAAACTCCTCACATACACTGTAGAGGGAGGTACAAACAGAATGTCCACATGCAAATATCACACACACACACACGCACACACACACACACACACACACACACACACACACAGACACAAACACCCCCACATGTCTGTTTGAAGATATGGCGTTGCCATGACGATGTGTGTGGACCTGTAGGTGTTATGACTGGATACAGTTTAGCACACTGCTGCGATCCGCTGCTCTGTGAGGTCTGTATGCATATATGTATGATGCTAATCTACAAACACACGTCTCCAGGTTTCCTCCAGACTTGATTTAATGTAGCCCAGTTCCATTTTAGATTGGCTCATCATAACAGAGATGGGATGTTAGAACTCATCCCCCTCGAGGTGATGTCTAAGCTCTGTTGCTCATTCCTAGGGTGGGTTGTGCTGCATAAGAGTTAGAGTACGTTCCCACCCTGGCCCTAGAAGCCTACATTATGGATGTAACTGCATACCATAAGAAAATAACATGCTTCAAACACTCACAATGACACGGGCAGGAAATGTATTCAGAGACATGGTGTAGCAAAATGTTGTAGTGGTGGTGGTGTGGGTAAATTACTGTAATATGGTACATAATAATGTAGTGGTGGTGTGATTAAATTACAGCAATACGGTGTACCATAATGTAGTGGTGGTGTGATTAAATTACAGTAATATGATGTGTAATATTGGAATGGTGGTGTGATTAAATTACACCAATATGGTAGATCATAATGTAGTGGTGGTGTGATTAATTACAGCAATATGGTAGATCATATTGTAGTGGTGGTGTAGTTCTATCATAGCAGGCTTTCACACACAGTACACAGAACGGCAACATTCAAAAACATGTTGGATCAACATGTTGATCCCATGCACATCCAGTTCCCACTGCTTATACAGGCCTTATGGACAAAGTGCTATTCATGTGCAACGAGCCATGGAATCCCCAGATGACTCAGACACAAGCATATGAACACCTCCCAGGGTTGGGAACAATTCAAACAAAAAGTCTCTCATTTCACTATAAAAATGACATTCAAATCAACGGTTATTGAGAAGCATATTTTCTACTGCTTCTCAATAACCTGAAAAATGAATATACATTATATATACAACTCACCCGCAAATCAAACATAGCCGTTTCCTCCAACTTAAGGGTCATGTTTTCTAACTCGTGGTGTGTCATAATGAACCTTTCCTTACCAACCTAGAGTTTTCACATGCTGCTCTGGTGCTCTGCATTGTACATAGAAGACCACTCCATAGAAATCTGTAAACAACCACACACTCACTACTGGTGAATAACGTTCTGTAGTGAAGTCTGACCCTGACTTCAAAGTGCAGTCACTGAGATGCTCCCGCCCTCATCAAACTACAGTATATAAAATTTGATCAAACCTGTCTTGAAATTAAATGAAAGTTCTGGCCCTGCATCGGCAGTATCCATGAGTACTTATTTCTCTCTACTCAGCCACTGTTATTATTAACAGATAAAACTACAAAGGCATGCTAGACAGTTAAACATGACGAGCAAATGTCCCTTTCAGATTTGATTAAAAGGATGTTGTTATAAAACAACTTCAGTGAAATCCATTTAGGAATGAGAGTCCATTAGGCAACTACTCCGTAAATAAAAAGAAATGGTAGTTATCGATGAGAGGCCATAATAATAATAACGATAATAAGGTATTAATACCATAATAAAAATGTTACTGTACTGTGCATTTCATATATTATAATCATAGTGCTACGCCTTCTACCATACACCAATACCAGGACTTCTCCTTCCAGCCTTTCAATCTGGTTGATGATGTTGTCGTGATCATGTACAAATTGCAAAAACAATCGGTTACCAATAATATTTTCTGATTATACTGACGTAGAATCGCCAATTAGCGCCTGAATTCTCCTCATCTTATCGTCGGTCATGACGATAAGACTGGAGTGATCAGCAGCTGCCCTGGCCTGAGCATTATGCTGGTTATCCTGATCATAGTCCCTACATGTTTATGCATTTTAAGTTGGCCTAAACATGTGTTTTGTCTTTCTGGCTTGAGCGGTTTTAGAGATGCAGTTTTACGTTCAATTATTACTAATTATGCTAATTACATTTATTAATATAATCATAGTCGAAAAACATTAACCCAATTAATTTGGGAGTTTAAGCATAAAATAAGTAAAATAATTTTGGTTCGGTCTCTTGAGCTAAAATGGTAAAAGAAACACTGTTAGAGGGTAAATTAATGAAAATTATGCAAATTCCATATATTTGTATAATAGTTGATACACATTTAAATTGGATAAATTGTGTCTGTAGCATGAAAGGGTGAAGAGATCATGTTAATGGTTCAATTAATGCAAATTATGCAAATTATGATCATTAAAAGAGTTATAGTGGGTAACCGTTTTAGAGATTTCAGTCAGGATAGACTAAACATCTGAAACACTTAGTTTCACGCTTAGGTCTCACTGACTTGTATGATTCCTGAGATACTGTTTAAAGGTTAATTTATGCAAATTATGCACATTAGGTAAAATAAAGTATGAGAACTGGGCCAATTAATATAAACATATTAGCTATAACTTTTAAAACCTAAGCTAAGATACTGAATACATTTGAAAACAAGTTGATTTAGTTTCTAGCTTGAATGGTTCAAGAGATACTGTTTCACGGTTAATGAATGTTAATTAGGGAAATCCGGTGAAATAATACAGTCATAGTCAATGAACGTTTAAGCATTTTCAGTTGTAACTGCCTAATAATATGGAACAAAGTTGGTTTCATCTTTCTAGCTTGAACTGTTCAAGGGATATAATGGCAGGGTTAATTAACACTATGCAAAATTGATCGATTTGAAATAGACTTATGTAAAATAGTCTGTAGTTTGTAAACGTTTGATACCATTTTAATTTAGGTTGATGATATTATAGCTGGATTGGCCAAGAAGCGTGACCATTTTGAATAGAAACCTGTGGGTCACAGGCAAAGCCTTATTCAATTACAAATATATTGAAGGCTAATTATAACTAAAGTTATAGAATCATAAATTGAAATGGAAGAAGCTCAAGTTATGTCAGTATGAACATATCAACAGTAGTTTAAACGTGTGACGATGTATTGGAATTTTTGTTTTTGTAGTTACTTTAGTTGTACTTTAAAAAGAACATTTATGATATCCAAACCGTCTTCTCATGCAAACCGAGTCAGGGAAGTATCAACTAATGAAAGTTTGTTTTGTCTTGATAGTTTGGGACTAGTATTTTAGAGTGTGTAGGTACAAAGAGTGGAAATATATACACAATGTTGAGAGCGTGTAAAGTCAATCATGTTCCCTACTATTGAAGGTGTCTGTATCACCATACATATAATGAAACATAGTAACAGAATTGGGATCAAAACCTCCATGCTCGCAACTCAGATACTCAGAAGAATAAGTCATCTTCCATATATATAACATCTCTAACTAGCCATGAAACCAACAATCAACTGCATAGCAAAGCCAGAAGTAAACTAAAAAACCTAGCTGAATGTAGCCAGAGCAAGAAAACAATCAGGAAGTAGTATCAGCGCAAGCTAACCCAAATGATATAGTATAATAGTATAACAAGCATTACTTCAAAAATCTCCTCCATCCGAATTCTAATTTATTCACCCAAAGGAATCTTCAGTGGTTTACCCACTTCCATTGATTTGCACAACCTTCTGGATTAGACAAGAACGACAAGACAGGAAAGTGAATGTTACTATATTCCATGGGAGCAAAGGCCGAGGCTACGATATACTTCAAAAAGTTGACAACTGACAAGCTAATGATTTTTGACACTTACACAGCCGTGCTGAACAACCACTTTATGACAAAATGGAATGTAATTTTTGAGAGGTCTATGTTCAATAAACGGAAACAGGGAAGTGGTGAACCAGTGGACAAGTTCCTCCTTGCGTTGCATGTACTTAGTCCCCATTGTGACTGAGGATATTTGCACGATAATTTAATAAGGGACAGACAAGTAGTGGGCCTTCGTGACAGAGCTTTATCAGAATGAATGCAGATGAATTCAGCACTTCGAGAAGGCTAAAACCATAGCCTGTCAAAAGGAAATAATAAAGAACCAACAAAATATATTTAGTGATGACAGTCGAACAAAGACAAATGGTTGAGGCTGTAGCAAGTACAAAGCTGCCTTTCCAACACACTGTGAAACCTAAATTCACAAACAGTGCTATTACGCCAAACAGGGCTACACAGAAAGGTGACACTGTTATACAATAAATCAGTGAACCATGTTCATGGTGTGGAAAGGGGACCCATGACAGACAACTTTGACCAGCCATTTATAGGTTGTCCTGCTAACACAGCACACAGACTGGACGCTCAGACTCGGGTTTAATGGGGGAAATGAGAAACCAAGTTTTACAAGGATTCCCCCCATGAACTCAATCCCTTTTTCCTGGCAGAGAAACTATAGAGAAACTGGTTAATTCTAATAAATGATAAAAAATACATAAATACTAATTCAATATGTCTTCCATACTCCTATCTCTGCTCCTCTATCTGCAAGATAGTGAATTCTGAGAGCCATGTCAAGAACAAAAGTCTCCATAAATTCTAATCATACATATTATTTATACTGAAACTAATTGTGAATAAAAAATCCACTAGTTAAGTGATGATCAGCGACCTGAATACAAATTTAAATTTTTAGACAAACAGATGCTACTGACTGTAAAAAAAATGAATTAAAAGAATCTTACTCATAATCACCCACCAGCGGTCTTGGATCCGAAGCAATTGATAAAACGCAACAGTTTATATGGTTTGAATCTCCACTAGATGCTATGATTGTGGACAATCGCCACCTAAGCATAAAGTAAAGCATGGAGAGCCACAACTTTAAAAACATAACGAACAAAGCGGCATCCTTCATTCAAATCAAACAAAGACAATGTAAAAATGCACTTGGCCGCATTGGTTGGGGGAAGGCCTCATTACCAGAGTGGATGAAGCAACGGAATAGTGTGCAGGGATGATTGTAGTCCTTAAGCCTGATGGGGATGTTGGCATCTGCGTGATCTTAAACAATCTGAATGACCGATCTGAATCTCACGGGACTTACAAGAGCTGCTTGGCGTGGAGCACACTTTCAGCCAGTTGCCGATGCAGTCAGGATTCTGGCAAATCCCCAAGTCAAAAGACTCTGAAAAACTCACCACGTTCATCACCCCCTTCGGAAGACACTGCTTTCAGAGGCTCCCATTCGGAATATCCTCGGCCCCAGAACATTTCCAGCGCAGAGTGTCACAACTACTGGAGGGCCTCGATCGGGTCGCCTGCCAAACGGATGATATTTTAGTATACTGGGCAACTCGACAAATGCTGTTTGCAGTTCTCTGGCGCCCTGAACAGGAAGGACTGATGATGAACATCACTGACATGTGAATTCTTAAAACAAAAAATGAAAATCCTGGGCCAGATCACTGATGGAAGTGATGTTTGAGGTGACCCAGACAAGACGCGGCCGTGGCACAAATGCTAGCTCCAACAAATGTGAGCAAGCTACGGAGATTCATAGGCCTAGTCTACCAGCGGATGGAAATAGGTCCCTCACCCCGCAGAGACATCAGGACCCTCTCACTATGCACAGACAGATATAGAAGCTCTTTCTACTAAAACAATGATGCACCCAAACGTGCAGTACAGACAGCAAAACAGCTTCTTCGCAAATCCTCATACCCCTATTTTGCGGTCATGATCTGTAGCTGGCATACAGATCAACACCCCTCCCTAATGGCCTGAACACAGAAGAGCTGTTGCAAGGCAGCATGCTGTGTACGGCCCTTTCTACCCTGCCCTCTTTGCTCATTCCAGGGTAGACGGAACTATCTGTGTTACAGTCAAAGACAGGCAATCTTCGCTCATCTACAAGGAACATTTAGACAATCCTCACCGTGCAAAGACTCTCAGTCCTGTAGAGCCGGGAGTTTCAGTGTGGAAACAAGACTACCAGCAGAAGGGCTCTGTACGAAGATATGTGGACGCACTACGTTTCATCCTGATAAACTCTCACGGGAAGACGGTCAGGACAAACCGACAATGCTTCAGCTTGGCCCAACCAGACAGTATGTCAACCATAGAGGCACCTTGACTCTGCTAGACAACACAGAAATGACTCCTGCTTTGAGGAGCCTCCTCCTGCTCAGAGCCATTACCATCAACCTACCTTAAAGACTACAACTCCATAAAGTAGTTCACCACAGCACCTGGAACAGGGACAGTGTGCAGCCCTAGATATATAGAGAGTGTTATATAGTGTGTTATGGGTAATTTACCCTGTTACAAAAAGAAAAGAAAAAAGGGAACAGGTCGTTCACAGTTGTTGAAACATCAATTTACTTTAGGTCAAAATATGTGGGTGAAATAATGCTTACCCTGAGGGATTCTTAAAGGTCCAAGGAAGACATTATTCACATTGGTCTAGTAGTTTAGAGAATTGCAGTAATCTAATCTTGATGTCACAAAACCATGAATTTGTTTTCTGAATTGCATAATTTTTATCTGCATAATTTATTGATAACATTTTTCAGATTTTTACAATGTTCTGAAGATAGAAAAAAGCCGCTCTTGAAGTATTTTTTATTTATTTATCAAAGTAAAGGGTAACGCAAAGGTTTCTTACAGGGTTTTGCGATAAGAACATACAACAATCAAGGTTCACTGTGAGATCTGCCAACAAAACTCTAATTCTTGGGTCATAAAAGGAGTATTTCCATTTTTTAAAAGCAAATAGTTTAAATGCAAATTGTCCTATGTCATCCACTTCTATATGTCAGAAGCACATGCTTCCAAAGTAGTTAATTTCGAGGCATCACCATGTTTCATTGAAATATACAACTGTGTGTCAACAGCATAACATTGAAAATTGATTGCCAACACACAGAATCAGCATATATAATGAAAACAACAGTGGTCCCAAAACCAAGCCTTGAGGAACACCAAAACATACTGTTGATTTGCAATTTATTATGTCCAACATCAGTGAACCAAGCACAGGATTTTTCTTCTTACATAGTTTAGTTGAAAATCTGGTCCAGTTGACAATTGCGGTGTTTAGAAATCATTACAAATTTTGTGAACGTGTCGAGCAATACAGGATCAAAAAATTCAAGTGTTCCCATTGATACCAGGTCAGAGCAGTTCTGTGCATTCTCTGGACGACTGGGTTTTTGAGGACTATACCTATTTAAGGAGAAGTTTGTTTTCAAATGGTGATCTTTTCATCAATGATGGATCTTTTCATCAAACGTACATATTGACCACTGCTGAAGTGAAGACCCACTTCACTTGTTGAGCATTGCCTTTTCCTTAAGTTAGCAAGAAATTTGTTTGACTATTTTTGTTCAACTCAATCATGGTGGAGAAATGGGCTGATCGACTAGATGTGAGTGCTTTTCGGTATTGCACTGCACTGCCTACCTAGACTAGTCTAAATACGTCCACCTTGGTGGAGCGCCACTTCTGCTCCAACTTCCTGGAGGCCGCGCTCTTAGAATTGCCTGTGTACTGGGACCAACCGTATCTAAGGAATAATACAGTGTTAAGTTTAGATCCTTGATTAGATTTATTCTGTCATAGATGAGCAAACCTGCCAGAGTTTCAAGAAATCTTTTGGCAGTTAGATAATTTAGATTACGGCTTCTAGAAGTCATTGTTTGGGGTGCAACTGGGTTCCTTGTAATGGTAAATGTAACATGACAGTGGTTTGAAACTCCAGAATTATAAAGAAAAATAATTAGATTCAAAATATCAATTTCTCATGACAAGACAATGACTATGGCATGATTGTGGCAATCCGTAGGTTCCTAGTCCTGTTAGACTAAATCTACTAAGTGAATTATGGCTTCAATGGCCTTTAGAAGATGTCATTGGACTTTTCCATATGAGTATTTAAATCGCCATAAATCTGAATAGTATCTGCCATGGTGTGTATCTGTTATGACTACATGACTACAAGTCTGGAAACTGACTGAGGAACATTGTGTAAGGCCTGGGGTTCTGCAAATAGTAGATATGTAAAACGATTTATCAGCCTGGCTAGCTTTCATGAGTAAAACTTCAAAAGACTAAAACCCAGTGATGTGTTTAAGTGTACAATTATATTTTTGGTCATAAATGCTAGCAACCCCCCCCCCCCTTTTGCGGGATGTGCGGGGGATATGATCACTAGCGTAGCCAAGAGAGGCCTCATTTTGAACAGTAAATGCATCTGCCGTTAGCCAGGTTTCACACAAGCCAATTATATCCAGTTTATGATCAGTGATTATTTCATTTATTGCAATTGCCTTTGAAGCAAGTGTTCTAACATTAAGGAGCACCATTTTGAAATGTTAGGTAAAACAGTAATTTTTTTCATGACCGAAATGGAGGAGATTGATATTGTTAACACTTCCTGCTTTTGCTTTGGTCTGCCTGGGTCGAGTCACAGTCTCAGTGGGGAAATTCTATGCTAACTAGCCTGACTATGCACCTTGGATCAACTCCTGCTGTTTTTAATTGTGCTATATAAATAAAAGACACTTGACAACAGGTGGGATATTGGTTACATTTCTCTGACACATATACACACAGCTCGCGTGGACGGAGTGGCCGAGTATTCTGCCTACAGGACTGGAAACTTGTGTATCTGGGTGAACCACACGCCTAATTTACCACGCGCCTGAGTCTCCGTAATAAGGACAACGAAGATGTTGAGTGACTGATTACTCGCCTGTCATTCAGACAATACTTCTCTGATATGTCTCAGGAAACTCTTTGGTTTTTGCTGGACCGCGTAAGCGGAGCCGGCAAAGAGCGAATGTCCGAGTGTGTGAGTAACTGACTGACTGACCGAGAACTCATTGTTAAATAGCTTAGTGGTTAGCGAAGCGGATATGGATACTATACGTCCCGTTTTCGGATCTCCGCACAGGCAAAGCGTAGTAAGCACTATGAATGATGCCGTATAGACGAAGACGCTGGCTAAAACCTTCAGTATGTACATAATAATAAGTCTGAAATTAAACAGTTTAACTTGGCTACAATAACAATAGCTTTGAAATGGCTATCAAAATATCTTAAGCATATATGTTGGCACTGTTTCAATTATCTATGTTGCTTAAGGGATGGGCTATGCGTAACATCCAATCATTTTGACCAATCACTTTGACCATTTAGTTTGCGAAAACGTTAGCAACAGATAAGAATCATATTGAGCATATTGAGGAGCCTGTCAATTACTGTTTTACTGGAAGTAAGGGCCCACCAACTCCCAAATCTTCTGGGAGTGTTAGTACCAGCAGTGTGGATGGAAAGAATGTTTGACAAAGCGAGGAAGAAAATAGCAAACAAAAAATTAGTGGGAGATATTGGCATGCAAGCTCCCAATCAAATAATTATGTTGGGAGCTGGAATCAGACTAGTCCATGATAGCTTGATTTAGGTCCTCTCAAAAAAGCAAACGGGTAAAAAAAAATGGCTTTGCGTCAGAGTCACACAGGCGATTTGGTTCAGGTTTAGTAGCTCCGACACTAATTTTTCAGTGACAAGACAGAAATCTGGGCATCACATAGAAATGTTGGGCGAGACGAAAGGTCCGGCTGGGATGAGCAGCTGGAATTCATGGGAGCCGTCTGTCTGCATTAACCCTGCCATGATCTCACCACTGTTGTAGCTAACTCATCACACGCAAAAGTGGTTAGCTCACATACAGATAATGAGTCCCAAGATTTTTCTTTTCAGACAAAGATAACACACTTTACTACTGAGGCTTAGAGGGAGATTCTAGTGTCTAATGCATAAAGCCAAGATCAATGGTCTGGTGTTTTCCCTGGCCATATGACTGGACCACAAGAAGTCTTTCAAAAATAATAAAGGTTGACTTCCTAATGATCAAAGACCAACAGTAAGACACCCAATTCTGGTGACTAAAAAGACCAAAAAGATTAGGTGCTGCGGTACTGTGCTCCACTACACAGACATACAGTTTCTAATCACCCAGACGTCAACATTGACATAGAGCACATCTCTATCTAATCAAAGCACACACAGGGGACAGGAAGTCCAGCCTCTCTCTCCACACATCATCTGCATTTCCGCATTCACAGCCTGATTTACATTTCTAAAATAAGAATAATGAAGGCTCCCTCCTTTGGCGCCGCGGCACAGTGTGATTTCATTAAAACCCAAGTCCATCAAGTCTCCTATGTGGAACATGCCATGGCCTTACCACATCATTCTGCAGCAGCTGCCCTGCTACTAAATATCATTCCAATCAATGCTTTAATAGATTGAAGACACTAAACCCATTCCGCTTGGCACTGTGAAGGGGCAGCAACGTGATTGATTAGGTGTATGTGTGTTTCGGGGGTGTGTGTCTGTGTGTGTGTGTGTGTGTGTGTGTGTGTGTGTGTGTGTGTGTGTACTAAAGAAGAGTTATTTCATTACTTCTAAAGTTAGACTCAATCCAAAATGTGTCCATTAACATTGTCATTAAATCTTAAAGAAGCTCATCCAGTTAAATAGTCATAATGAAATGTATTATTTGGCAGCTCTTTCAGGTTCAGTACCATTTTGAATGTTATGAAACTAGAACTTTATTCAATGCAACACCGTGAGCTTAGGACTTACATATTTCTTCTTTGTGGGGACTGGTGCTCAACCTGACGGAGCACACATGATCCTGGGTGTATTCACATATTGAAAACCATGTTAAACACTGACTGGTTCATACTGCTGCATCCTGTTGGAAAACTAAAGCCAAAATAGTGACATGAATTCTGTGACCCAAAATGTTTAAGATACATGGTAAAAAAACAACCGAAATCGGATGCAAACTTAAGAATCTACATGTGAAACCAATAAGGTAGGAATTTTTCAGACAAATATGTTTTCATAATCAGAAAATACGAACAGGTCAAGGTGTACAGAACACCCTGCTAACGAAGGAACATCCCAGACGTAAAGACAGACATAAAGACAGACAGACAAGGTGTGGTCCAGCTGCTGAGCTGTCTATCTGAACTGTAGCACATCTGCGACTGGGTATGAAGGGCTTATTCTTTTGACTTCTTCAAAAGCCCTACTGTAGACACAGCACTTCGGTCTGAAAAGCTGTCAACTGATAACAAAGTCCTTGATTTGAGTGGACACAGGCAGCACAGCCGTCGCCCTACCTCAGTGTCCAGTCTGGCCATTGACAGCCAGTGTGAGTAACAACTCCAGTCACAGCAGCTCTCTGGAGAGGTCTCTGCTCACACTGCAGTCAGCTGGTGTCACACTGCAGCCAAACAGGCTCTTATGAACAGGAGGACAGTGAGGTCCAGAGAGATCTCTGTAAAAGGCGTTTAGGAGATTGCTAAATATGCTGTTGTTAAAGTGATATGATACGTGTCTGTGAAGGCTTGTCACCCGTAATGGAACATATCTTCCTACATTGTGGACAACACACGATATCAGACAAATGCAGCTCTGGCAGTGCTGGACTGGCCTCGCGCCGCAGGGCAAATTGGGTGGCCTTGACTGTGCTGATCAACTGATCACTCATTGATCACCGCATCTATCAGAATGCTGCTATTTTTTAGACTATATTTTTACTGTGACAGAAAGGAATTATTGCTATATCACAAAATTCACACTTTGACAGTCTATCAGTGAGTTAGATGAATTCATGAGCCATGACATAAGCCATAGTGTTATTCACTGTTATATTTTTTGGAATACCAAACTTGCATTACATTGTCATTGTGGAGAGTCCAGAGGGATTTGTTAATGTTGGAAGTGGGATACCCATTTCACTATAAAGCAGACTTTTGAAGAAAATTATCTTAAATAACAGCTCCTCATCACACTTGGAAAGACTGGGATTTGGATCCAAGCTGTGTGTCTTGATATTTGGCAGTCTGGGTCACAGACACCAGCATACAGTCTGAGGCCTCTAACATGCTGTTCTCTCTGGGAATAGAGAGAGAGACAGCTGGCTAAAATATTGCCCTATTTTGGCTGTCATTTGATTGTTGGGACAACACACTTTCTAAACCCTTGAGTATCCATGCATCAACAACACAGCTTATTGTTCAAACAAAGTACTGTATTTTAAATGTATGGGCACCTGTGAGTGGTCCCTGGGAACCCACCAGAGCCACAGGCGTATGATAGCGCCGTCAGCATGCATTGTATCAACCTGTGCATTGGCTACTTACTACCCGGCCTGTAGGTAATAAAGTTGACATATGCTACACAGTGATCTCCTGCTGCTCCATGCCGCCTTAATGACTTTGCCTTGAATTTCCCAGCATGCTTTTGGCACAGGCGTCACGCATAAACTCTACATAGTGGGACACCCGAAGCGCCCTGAGCACTGGTACTGGTACTTGTTGGTACTGGGGAAAACATGACTAGGAGACTGACATTTTTGTACCTGTTGAATTTTTTTCATAAAATCAGAATCTTTCACTGGATGTAGCAATAAACTGAAAGCCAATCTTTACTGTGAGCCATTTCCCTGCCAGGGTCATCTGTAGCTCTCCAAATAGGCTGTTCTTGTGCACCATTCATTACTGGAACCAGAGCTGGCCCCTAGCCATGCCAGGAAAATTTCTGGTCTCTATAATAGATACACTCACAGCCTGCCTTTATTATGAACTGGTAGGAACAGCTTCTCAGGTACCCCAACCTACTGGCCTGAGCCTCCTGTCCACTGTACTCCTCTCTCTTCTGTGCCCTGCCCTCCCCTGGTCACACTGCTTATGCTGCTCTCAGCCCACATGTCACTGTCGCCTGCCCTGGGCTAATGAATACATCCACACACTGACCCTCCACCTCTGACCTCTCCCAGTGGGCCTTGCATAGAATCTAGCCGAGGTCAGAGCCATCTGTCACTGTTACTCTACATTATTCTTTCTTGCTCTGTGTCTCTCTTTCTCTCTCTCTACTCTGATAGAGAAGAAACAGAACAGCAATCTCAGCAGGTATCAGTTCAAGGCCTAGGGCAAAGAGCAGACTAGGGTCACAGTTCCTTCATGAACTGAGGAGAGGGGAAGAGCTGCTGCTTATGTTAGCTAGGGTTTAAAAGACATAAGGAAAGCTGACCTTTTCTCAGTCCCTCAAAATATTTTAAATTCTAAATATTTAAATCCTCAAATCCTGATTTTATTGAGGCATGATGGTCATTGTGAAAAATATTTTTTTATGTGTTGCTTTAGTGAACCATATTATGAGACTAATATGAAGTGATTGGCGGTAATTGTGAGCACTAGAGCATTGGTCAATTTATGCACCTAGGTGATTGGATACAACCTGGAGAATTGTTCATTTAGCAAAGAATTCCTGGTGGGACTGACCATTCTTTCAAACACACTGGCTGATACTAATTCATACCAAAGTGTCTCAGAAATATCATATTGTTTGGAGAGGGGTATGGACCTACTGAAAATATATTTTTAAATAGAACAGAATTGGTTGTTTCTCGTTTTCATCTTTGTCTCAATGATTGGTTTGAAAGGAGGGTCTTTTCGACTGGTAGGAGATTTCAGTTGGATGAGTGTCTCTTTAAGTAGAATTCCCTGTCAAAAGCTGTGTCTTTCTTCCCGGTTGCTCTTGAGATCTTGACATAGCCAGATAACTCTCAGTCCACACAATCTTGTTTTATAGCTGGTTGAAGTGTTTGTCTCAAATGACACCATATTCTCCAGACAGTGCCCTCCTTTAAGTAACTACTGGATGCAGAAGTCTCTCTATATCACAGTGTTCTGCTCAGACTGGTCTCAGTGACCTCTTGGTCATTCGTTTTTGAGCCCGCACCCTGTCCTGCAGCCTGACAGTGATGTAGATACTGCCAACAGATAGAACAACTGCAGTTTGAAACTCTTAGCCCTGCTGCATTGCAAATTGACTCAGTGGTGGAAAAACACTGCATCATGTCATAGCTCCTAACCACTAAACTAGGGAAAGGAAGCAAGCATTTGGAGGCTGTGAGTTGAATAATAAGATAGTAATAAGATGGGGGGACAGGGAACAAATTATACAGTGGACTCTGTGCTTCCACACTGGTTTTCAGTGCAGTACACTGAACTGACACATAGAACAGGTAGTGTTGTGTCAGCCCAGGACTTTGTCTCTTATACCACTGAGCCTGAGCACAGAACTTGGTTTTGATTCACATAGTATGTCTCCAGTAATGTGTTATGTACCTGTCCTGCTTATAGTGTTGTTGTAAGGCACAAAAAATGTCCCTAGTGAGATACTATGATATATTAAGTCAATAAAGTTAGAGGCCTACTATTACACAATGCTATGCTATGGTGACATTTGTCCATATGGATTTGAGAAGACAACGGGTGCATGTTCTTCCCCTGAGGCTTGCAGGGATGAAGGTTTATTGAAATGCCCTTCAGGGCATTGCAGCAAGCTCCCACCCACACAGACACGGACAAACACCTCAGACATACTTTCCTCTCGTTAGGTGAATCCTTCTCATACCCACACACGCACGCACGCGCGCGTATATTTAGCGTGCACACGTACACTAATTTCGATTGCACACGCTCTTTTCTTGTCTTCTTTCCTATGTGTCCTTTCCCTTTTCACACACCCACACACCGCCCACGCATAGCCAGTTGGAACTGGTGAGTCCCAAGAAATGCTGTGGGCTTGACGTGATGCTGTATGCAGAGAAATGCAAGAATCGCCACCGATAATACTGTCTGACGACATCTCCATGGCAACAGGGGTAGCGAAGCCCCTCAACGCAGCATCGATTAAAGGAAGAATTTAAACCTCAGCATAAAATAAACACAGAAACACTGACTGGATTCTTCATATGAAAGAAAAACTGAATGTATTGCTGAAGTTCTAAAGAAGGAAAGACTCTGCTTCTTTATATATAAATGACACAAACATGTCTTAAGCTCTACACTTCAGATGCAAAGATGCTAACATGTTCTCCCGTGTGTTTGGTTGGCAGTATTTGCTTACATTAATGGGCCATTCTCAAGAAACTCACATCAGATTTGACATCATGATTTGTTAACTTATGTTGCTTAAGACATTTAAAAATTGTATCATTAGAATTCAGAATACATTAACTAATACTCAAAATAATACATGTTACATTAGCTAATGATCATAATAATACATGTTACATTATCTAATACTCATAATAATACATGTTTCATTAGCCAATGCTAATTAGGTATACAGTACATAACATCATGATGTTAATAAATGACAACGTATTCACTCCTAGGGCATTTGTTGCTTGTTGGGTAAGCCTCTTCTCTGTTCTGTAAGTCAAGCTTGCGTGTATGCATTAATGCACATGCATGTGCACACGTGCATGTGTGCTCCTGTTTGTTTTTTTCTCATCAGTGATTGATGCTAGTTGAACTGTGTCAATCTGGCTTGTTAAACTGTGCAAATCAACATGAGAGCTGGGACCTTCAGGTCGTCTCAGCAGACACAGCAAATCATCCTTCTGCCGCCTCATCCCACAGTACAGTACAGCTTGACTGAATGAGGGCGGCAATGCTAACAGTTCTAATTCAACTACTACTCAACCAGCTGTAATCCAGGCACCTACCAAACCAAGTGTGAAATGATGTGAGAGCAGACCAACGATGCTTCAGTCTTAGATCCTAACCATTGCAATGATCTAACATCTAATGTCCTGGCCTCCACTGAAATGGATCATTTTAATGAGCCAGAATCCTGAGGTACACTCTAAAACAGAAATGGTCCCCAGAGGATCATTTAAGGGTTCTTTAAATGTAAACATTGTAAACCCCTATAAATTATTTTAATTATAACCTTCTGAGGAATCATCTCCAATTATAAAAATAATAATAATAACCTTCTGAAGAACCATCACCTATTATAATAATATAACCTTCTAAGGAACCATCTCCTATTATTATCTGAAGATCCTTTTGAAGAACCATCCCCCATTTACATAATGATAACCTTTTGAAGAACCACCTCCTGTTATAATAGTAACAACCTTTTGAAGAACCATCTTCGATTTTAATATTAATAAACTTTTGAAGAACCACCTCCTGTTATAATAATAACAACCTTTTTTAAGAACCATCTCCTATTATAAGTATAACAACCTTTTGAAGAATCAATCTTTGATTATAATAGTAAGCACCTTTTGAAGAACCATCTTAAAATCTGCATAATAATGACACAAATTGCAATAATGTAGGCTTTATTATGTCTTTATTATGAATTCAGTGGCAAAGTAAAAATAATAATACTTAAACATGAAATGTTTAAAGTTATCCCAAGCAGAGCTCCAAATTCAAAGGGTAAATCTGAAGTGGAGATTAATGTGTAGATTAATGTGTTGATGTCCCCTGTAGCTCTACTCAGATTGATCTTCCATGTGCAGTAGGACATGGTGATCAGATAAGTTCATCAGAGTAGGGCGGCTGTGAATACAGAAAATATATATTTGTACACATTATTAACAGAACATGCAGTCATCATTAAAACCTTGCTTTTTCAGGTGAATGTGAATGAAAAAAAATTCACGGTTTTAAAACACATACCATGTCTATAGACGTCGATGTCTCCGGGAACTTTATTGAAGAGACGAGTGCAAGGGCTGCTGTGAGCCCTGTTAGGCTTTTAAACAGTTTATTAAAATTAATTTGAAGGTGATACATGCAATCTTTGAGTCAATCCGATTCCAAGTGTACATACCTTGCTGTGTCTCCTCAGTAGTATACCTGCCGGCCCAGACAAAGAAACACACATGCAATCAAACACGAGCAGTTCAGTCATTTGTGCCCAGGCAACTAGACATCAACCTTTTCTTACCTCAGTAGACTGAATTTGTGTCCATTTACTCTTTCCGAAAAGGGATAAAAAAGTGTCAATAACACCTATTTGCAGAAATATATAAAGACAGATTGAATCATCCAGAAACATAAGGTATTAGCCTCTTTAGCTGACATTCCACACTCGAAACTCAATGTCATGTGCCAAGGATGGCAATGACAGGGCTGGAATGAGACTACTCACACTATATAAAACAGTGTACATTCAGATCATGCAAGATAGAAATCTTACAATGGCATTTCTTTAACTTTAGCTTTATCTTTCAGTGAAGTGCCTACACCTGTAATTAAACTCAAAATACTTTGTATGGAGTTATGTTCCTGTCAGAACACTAACAGGGTTAAATATTTCATCCGACATGGATGACAATATTACATTATCCATTATGGTGGACCGTCCCCACTTTAAACTCACAGTAATTGTATTATCTCAAATCCAAATTGCCGGGAAAAAAGAGGAAGATGAATATAACAAGGTGCCACTGTCCACTGTCCAAATAAGAGATCAGCATACACAACTTGTAACTTAAATTAATTACGCTTACCAGTATAAATATGCTTTCTTCGAACATATCAGACTTGAGTTGTAGTCAAGTTAATTTATCCGTTTGTCTTGCTGGTTTAAGTCTTTGCTTAGGTATCATGTTCTGAGTTACATACATTTCTCTTTGGGAACTGCAATCGTAGCTCAATGATGTCTGACGTCAGTGTGGAATACGCTGAGGCATATATTTTTTCCTTGCTGTGTATTGATGTGTAAGTGTGTGTGAGTGCACAAGCATATAATAAATGTCCATGCGGTGTACTGGGAGCACTGGAATTGGGCTAAGAACATTTGTCAATGTTCACATTACAGTAGCCTAGTAGTTATGTGTCTGCAGGGCATTCAAAATGCTGTGTGAGAAATGAGGAACATCACACACACTTATGGTCATGTGTGGTTCAACACAGCCACATCTCCCACAACCAAGGGGCCCCAACAAATGATCCCTCTCAAACACATCAATCACCTCCAACTAACTCAATACGGAAACACCCTGTTTACAGATTCAAATCCACAAACGGGACTCAAGTCATCTGTCTTCTCTAAAAATAAAAGTGACAGATAATTTCCTTCACTCGACAGACGTATCTGTCTGCCTAAAGCGTATAGGTTTATCAGGACATCCTGACAGGTCATTGAAAAGGACAACTCAAATGGAGGTTTTCTGACAGACAATCCATACAGTGATATTGTGGGCCTGATAAATATTCATACCTGCAGACTGCTGCTTAGTCCAGCAATGGTACAGAGGACTAATAGCCCGACAGCATGCGCATAGACACACACACACACACACACACACACACACACACAGCTTTAGCACATAGCAAGGGGAAATCCCCAGCACTAGGGGGCTGTGGTGGGCTGGCAACACTTCAAGCCAGAGAAAGGGTCCACAAACCTACCTGGCACATAGAGCTGGAAAACTTCGTGAGCCAGACCCTCACCCTGGGGGAAGACCACTGGTCTAGCCACTGAGCTCCCTTCCTCCTTACAACACGGAGTACTAACCTGAACCATTGGGGAGGGAGAGGACCGAACAGTGGGCGGCTCTTGCACTGGATTAGGCAGTTCCACACTGCAGCAGTGTTCTCTGTTCTCTAGACTCTATGTACCCTGTGCATCATACGGTGCCCAGCTGCAGTGGCTCGCTGCTCCAGAAGTGGGATTTATTGTGAGATGGAACAACACGGGTAACTTCAAAATATTCTGAATAAGCTGTATGCTACTACTGTAAACACACACACACACACACAGGTAAACACACCTATGTGTTTATGCACATAAAAACACTCTCACAAACACACACACACACACACA
>JACXGJ010009979.1:0-22923 GCA_016801105.1 Esox niger | reverse complement strand
CTGTGTGTGTCTATGTGTCCATCTCTGTGTGTGTCTATGTGTCCATGACTGTGTGTGTATGTGTCCATGTCTGTGTATGTGTCCATGTCTGATAGACCCAATAAGTGCAAACCTGATTGGATGACATATTGTGAATGGATTCCAGGTAACTACCTCATGAAGCAGGTTGAGAGAATGCAACGAGTGTGCCAAGCTGTCAGCAAGGCAAAGGGTGGCTACTTTGAAGAATCTACAATCTGAAATGTACTTTGGTCTGTTTAACATATTTTTGGTTGCTACATGATTTCATGTGTAATTTCATAGTTTTGATGTCTTCAATATTATTCTGACATGAATTTGTTATTGTGTTATTGTGTAGATTTGTATCCATGTCTCTGTGTGTGTGTGTGTGTGTGTGTGTGTGTGTGTGTGTGTGTGTGTGTGTGTGTGTGTGTGTGTGTGTGTGTGTGTGTGTGAGCATGCGCGTGTTTGTGTGTGTGCACGCATGTGTGCATGTGTTTTTTGTGTGTGTATGTGTGCGTGTGTGCGTGTACCATAATTTACAGTAGTCCACAGTGTGAACCATGTGGTGCCATCACCATCATTAGCATGTGAGTAAGTCCATTTGAGGGCATTTAGCACTTCCTGGCTGGCCCCAAGCAACTTCCCACTGTTAATGTGCTGTCAACTTCCACTGTGTGAGGGAGAGAGAGAGAGGGACAGAGAGAGAGAGAGTCACAGAGAGCACTAGGGAGAGATAAAGACCATACAGCTCGAAAAAAAATGAGACTACTGCACCTTTCTCTTTCCTTTCCAAAAAAGTCGAAACGGAAGGTTTTGAGTGTGGAACAGAAGGGTTAAAATCAAAAGACCACTGCTAATTGAATACTTCTGTTCCTCACTCAAAACGTTCCTTTTTTACTTTTTTGGAAAGGAAAGTAAAAGGTGCCGTGGTCTCTTAATGTTTTCCAGAGCTTTATTTCAGGGTCTGTCAGGGACCATGCCATAATGTAACACTTTCTGTCCAAGAGGTGAGGTGTTGCTGTCTACTGCTTGTCACATAAACCGGGAGACTAAATTATTTCTCGCGTGTATGTACATGTTTTGTCTATGCTGATGTCAAAAAAATATATCCTCAAGGATGGTAAATGAGGACCGTTTTACCTTGTGAGGACATTTCCCTTTGCTGGTCTAATTTCACTCTATTCACTGGGTAGTTTCCTTGAGTAAAACATATACACATTGAGAGTGTCATATTGGCTTAAAGTATTTCACACGGACCCAAGTGCCTTTATCTGATGTGAGAGGAAATCTAACCACGGGATTAAATTTACATACCTGTCAGTGTATTATTCAACAAAGAAATATCAGGATTTCAGTCCACAATTTGATGTATGCTAGATTGCAGGTAAACTATGTTCACTCTTTTGAAACCTGGAAAATGTCTCATTCCATCCATATGTAATATGATACTGTTCAACAATAACCTTGCCCTGTGATGAACTCTAAATTCACCGAACAATACTAGGCCCTGAGAAATCCCTCAGGAAAGCAGAACAGTGATCAATCACATTTATTTCTGTCTGAGACTTTCAGATGGCCAAAAGATGAAAACTGAAAACATTGCCTAATTCTAGTTTGGACTTTTATACAAGATGTTTTAGGAAGTTTCTATATGACAAATATATCATTTCCATTTCAGTTCATGAAAATGCTTTCATGTGCAGGTTAAGCATTTCGTTTTTATTAGCTATTTTTGAAATGTTTTGGTGTTAGTGCAAGGTTAGATCTTGCGTGAAGATAGATTTTTGGGGGTTAGGTTAAAAGTTAGGTTAAGGGTTAGATTAAACAAATTTGGTTTGGGACTAATTTATCAGGTCCCTATAAGGATATATGAGCATGTGTCTGTCTATGGTGTTACAAGGCAGTCATACAGCAGTTTATTAACCAAGCCGGGGAATGTGTTCTTCATGTATACCCTTTTTCTGTGTCACTCTTTCACTTCTTCACTCTATATTCCCAGTGACCCCCCTCCTCCCGATTTCCCTTTCTCACTCTCTATTTCCTGTCACGACCCCCCCCCCCCGCCCTGCCCTCACCCTCCCCCTCTCGCGCTCTTGTTTACGTCTCATCGATAAGCGGCCACCACAGATGTGGCATTTGTTATTTTTTTTTAATCTTTCATACTCTAAAGAACACGAGGCCCATTTGACAACATCCCCACTGCCCGGGGCAGCTCCAGGCTATACATGAGACAGTCTGGCCGGCCAAGCTGAGCACACAAGCACAAAATAATACCCACAGGAGCAGCCCGTCCTGCCTGTGAGTCCCCTACTCCCGCCAGACAGACAGACAGACCTCTTTCTCTCTGTTTCTCTGTCATTCCCTCTATCTCTCACGGTCCCTCTGTCTGCCAGCTGCAGAGGCCTTGTGTGATCCAGGGCCAACCACTGTACTACACCCATGGGGTTACATATGTGTGTCTGTGTGTTTGTTTGTTTGTCACTGTGTGTGTGTGTGTGTGCGCGCCCGCGCGTGTGTGCCTCTGCGTGTGTGTGCGTCTCTGACTGACAGCTCTGCGGCCATGTTGTGTTCAGTCAGATGGCCAAATGCAGCTTTGTGTCCATTTTGTTCCACAACACACACAGCTGCTGCTGTCTGCCCGACCACCCTGCTGCTGTCGCTGCCTTGGCACGATCACGCGGAGGTTGTTTTGTGTCGAGCGCAGCGGCTGTCGGCCGGACGGAGGCTGAGATGCGCGATGCGGTCAGCGATCCCCCTCCGGGCTCTCCTGGGAGCAGAGACACAACATGGGTCTATCTGTCCAGGGCTGCTCGTTGAAAAGACAGTTGTCACGGCTTTATGTTCTTCTATGTCCACTGACAGTGCATTGCTGACCTGGGGTAAGACTTGTTTTAAAGCTGCCCTGAGGAAATGTATGGTTTGCATCTTATTTTTTATTATTATTACTATTTTATGGGCTGGATGAGTGGGGGCAAATTACTGTGAAGGCAAGTACCTCAATTTGAATACAAATTTGGGAGTTAATACAGATCTGAGTGAATACAGATCGGAGAGTAAATACGGATCAAACTGAATACAGATCTGAGTGAATACGGATCACAGAGTGAATACACATCTGAGAGTGAATACACATCTGAGAGTGAATTCAGATCTGAGAGTGAATACAGATCAGAGAGTGAGTGAATACAGATTAGAGAAAGGATTGTCTGTCTTCAACCAATTGCAGGGCTTTATATGAAACTGCATGTTGCAGGCGGAAAGACAACAGAATGCACACATTTTTTCCAATCAAACTCCGGAATGTTCTCATCTAGACAATACAATCTTCTAAAAGGCAATAGGTACATTTATGTGTAGGTGAACTAATCAAACAACAATATTTTTTCAGCAAATATCTACATGGTCTCTCCCCCAAATTTGGCTATAGTTTACTTTGTCACTTAAAAGGAATGTATTTTTACTCTTAGGCTTTAATATTAACAGTTAAAATTAAAAAGACATTATGCCAGTGTAATAACACTGGCATTACATAATAGATGTTTTTCCAAACTGTTTCCTAGTGTTCTTCTCAAGTGTTTCTGTGCCTCATAGTGACATGAATCACATTGATTATCCCCTTTTTCACATGGTATATTTCAGAATGCATATAAAAATTTAACATTTGACACAATGTAAACGCTTTCTGTTTTTTGTTCTTCATAGATGATTTCCCATGAATTCAATATAAAGACAGAAATAATTTGAAATTCATATTTAAATATTGCATCCATTTTATTTCTTTGTTTATTTTATTTAGTTAGAAATCTCACACCCATACATCTATTTACATTCATTTAAAAAACTATAAGTACTAGTCAATGCCTTTGGATTCATTTCCAGCTAATTAGATGATTAATTTCTAGAGTGATGTTAAGAGTAGGGGCCAGTATTTATTCATCCAGTCTTGTTGTTCTGGTATTTTCTAGCCGTGTAGGTCGTTATAGTAACAAAAACTGGTTAGTTGAATAAATACTGGAGAGGTTTCAGCAGTCTATAGCTAGTTACACTACATTACTCAGAGGGTCGGATAATGATAATTTTCTGAGGGTCTCAGAAGTTTATAGCCAGAAGTTACATGATATCATTCAGAGCATCTCAGAAGTCTATGACCAGTTCCAGAACATTATTCATTGAAGCCCTCTTATATAAGTTGCCAATGAGGACAATGTGTAACATTTGGCTTTGTGTTCCAGTTGTCAGACATTGATCTATAACCTGGTACTGTCACTGCTTACAACTTCGCTGTATTCCACCTCTTCATTCCTTGCAGTCCTCCTCAGTGACAGACTTGGAGGGCGACATGCTGTACACAATGCTTTTTTTCAGTAACGTTCTGCGTTTCGTTCACTCTCTGAGTTCCATCGGCTACAGAGGCATTTAGTGTGAAGGTCGTCCGCATGGTGGACAGACAGCTCTGAATGTGACAGAGCATCTGCATATATGGCCTGCGGGCCTGACCAGAAGAGCCTACAGTAAACATGAATTTTATTGTTGTTTATTTGCTGTTTGGTCGGTTGTTTGCTATTGGATATGGGCAGGGCTTCAATGTCAAGGTCTTGGACACAGGGTTGTTTACACAGAAGTACACTTAATGGTTAGATATGTGCAGACTAGGGTTCTTGGTTGAACCACAGCCAGAGAGAGAGAGTAATAGGATGTGTTGGGCTTTCAAGGCGATGAACCCACTGCCCACCAGGCTGGCCGATGTCCATGCCAGTTTTCTAATGGGTGATTAAAATCTGTTGAACACAAGTCAAAAAAAAATTAAGATTAATTTAACAGTATTAACCCACAGAACACCACAGCATATAGAAGTTGCTTCTGTTACACTCTTCCCCGCCTCCCTCCGCCCCTCCAATTATCACAGTGTTTCCATCCACTCCATCTATTCTCACTAGGGGAGTCGTTGTTTACCATGCTCTGTGATAGTGAAATAATATTTCTGAGCCGGTCTGATCAGAGCCAGGCTGGGTCTCAGATCAGAGTTCATTACAGTAGTTTCATTGGATTATTTCGATCTGGGCCGGGATTTTACGTTATCTCATCGCTGGTTATTATTGAGCTGAGATACTAAACATGCAGTGAACGGGATCTCGATGAACGTGGAAACATTGCCTTTATTAAAATCTGCAATCCCTTTAACCCTTGGTCTGATATTCATGGCAGGGTCTCCATAGGCCATGCAAAGAGCAGGATCTAGGGACCGTTCCATGGAGGAAGAAGCCTTTCCCGAGAGAGTTTATCATGAAACCCAAAATAGAAACCAAAAAGGGTTTCTGAGACACTTTTACCAGAGAACAAGTAAACTAACACAACACTATATGTCATGGAACAATAGTGAGAGTGAGGAACACCGTCACTCTTCTTCATTATCCTCCTCCCTCCTTTCCTCATCCTCTCCACATCCCTTGCCGTCCCCCCTGATCTGTCACCCTCCTTCCCGTCCCTCTCCTCCTCCTATACGCGCCCGCCTTCTCTCCCCCTCTGTCTCTCCGTCTCTTTTCCCTCATGACTTTCATTAAGGGCTATGTGACCACCTGCTGGGTGCAGGGCTGGCTTCTCTGTTGTCTGCCCGGCCGCAGCATGCCACAGACACACACACACACACACACACACACACACATTCCTGCCCCAGCTCCACTATGGGGATCTAACGCCAGTTTGAAGTTGCCATGCCAGTAATCTATAAAGGGAGTGAGGAGCTGCAAGGAGAGGCGAGGACGAGGGGAGGAGAGGAGGAGGCAGGAGGGAGGAGAGGTGCGGGAGGCGAGGGGGTGCTGGGATAAAGAGAAGCGTTTCCATATGGAGATGAAGGAAGAATACCTGGAAAAGAGCCACTAATCTTTGGCTGGGACGTTGAGGAGTTTCTAATGCTAATAAACATGGCGAGCGGAGTGGAGCTGGCGAGTGGTTGCCATAAGGAAGGCCTCGGAGCCGCGGCACAACAGGCATGTCTTTCCTCAAGAGGGAGGCTGTGTTGTCAAGTGAGGTTTGCTGAGCTCTGTGGATGAGACATGCAGACTGTCTGCTGTGCCAAGACTCCACACACACCCAATCTGCCAACACCTTTTACAGTGTTGCAGTGTTTTTATACAGACATAATTAACGTGTGTTAGTCTGCTGAGCTAAAGTCCTAGGCATTCATTATGTTATCTTCATGGATTAGGTATCTGTACAGCATAGTTCACCAAACAACCCTTGGACATTTGCTTAGACATGTTCTTCATCACATTGTTTTACCTTGGGGTGTAAATGTGTGTCAGTCCCCTCCCTAAGGAAGGAATTAGATCTCCTGTACTCCTCCCCTCTGTAATGTATCCTATTCTCTTATTCCTCCCCTTCTCTCCTCTATCTCCAGTTGGGGAAATGTCAGTGTTAGACTCACAGGTTGTTTCCCCCCATACAGAGTGCAATGCCCCATCTGGTCCTTCTCACCGTGGGGTCCATGCAGGTCAGACGGCACGCAACACCATCCCACTCCAGGAGGCTCAAAATGCCACAGCATCAGGGCTTTATCTAATAGGCCAGGATGGAGAGAGGAGGGGGGAGAGAGAAATGCAAGAGGGTGAGGTACAGGGGGAAGGTATGTGGTGGGGCACAACACTTTTGGGCACCATGTAGAATCCTCGATGGATAGGGTTCTATATTGAACTAAATAAGTTCTACAAAAAAACTAAAGGGGTTATTGAAAGGGTTCACCTATGGGGACAGCTAAAGAACTCGTTTGGAACTCTTGTATTCTAAGAGTGTATGATATATTGAGAGAGATGTTCTTGGTTTATCTATGGAGTAAGACAGTTGTAGTGCTGATATATACCATCTCCTTCTAGTCAAGGAAATGTGCATGAGATGTAACTCTTAATGTGTTACAATAGAGGGGGTGAGTGAGTCCTACAGAGAGGGAAAGTGATCCTGAGAGAAAGAGAGCAAGAAGTGCGTGTGTGACAGAAACAGATAGAAATAGATAGAGCCAAAATTGGGGTATTAGAGATGCTGGAGAAGAAGATGGGCGTAAATGCTGGAGAAGAAGAAAACAAAACACCCAACAAAAAAAGAAAAGGTTGAAAAAAAAACGACGGACAAAATGACCCAGTGTCAAAAGAACATTTGTATGAAACAGTACAGGGGTTTGTGAGCAGAACAAAGGAGATAGGAGATTCCTAATCCCTGCAATATTAATGTCTAAAATGTCATTAATAAGCTGCCGGAGAGAGACCACACGGGGATGAAAAGGCTGCCTACATGAAGGTACCTGCCAGGGCCTGCCTGACAGGCCCCGGCTAATGAATGAGCAGAAAGCCACTCCAATCAATCACGCAGGATTTATCTATGCCCCGAGTATAGGTGAGGTCTGGTATGGGGTGACCACGACTGTCAGGCTCCAGCCCGATACGCAGCCAAGAAACCGTCGTAGCATTTAAATGAGCAGCGCAATACGGGGAAAGAAAGCGTGCTCCTGCACCTTCTGTGTGTGGGGGGCACTGGCAGGCGGGCCAAGCGGTGACAGAGTGTGTGTGTGTGTGTGAGTGTGAGAGTGTGTGAGAGAGACAAAAAGTGAAGGGAAAGATTGAATGTGTGGGTGTGTGGGTGTGTGTAAATGCCTGGGTGGTGTGTGTGTGTGTCTGTGTATGTGTGCGTGTGTGTGTGTGTGTGTATATGTGTGTGTGTGTGTGTGTGTGTGTTGATGATGAGGTGAGTGTCAGTGTTGCACAGTGAGTTAATTAATGAAATACATAGCAGTTTAACAGAGTCCACCAGGAATACTACTTCTTTCCCAGGTACAGTTTGAACGGACCACATTGACATCTTGTAAGGATTTCCCCCTCCGTTTTTTGAAGGAAGAGAAAACAAGAGAAATGGTTTGGGGGTGAAACGGGAGCTGGTTCATTCAGAGATAATTCTCCTGTTCAGACAATGGCTGTTCTGTTCCGGCCTGACCTAGGTTGAATCCCAAATGACACCCTATTGCCTGGCACATTGCTTTTGATCATGGCCTTGTCTGCAGTAGTGCAGTATACAGGAAATGGGTTGATATCTGTTACAGACCAAATCAGTTCATCTAAGGTCCAACCAATGAGAAATCTCCACTTAAGTCACCTCCATTAAGCCCCGGATCATTCGTTTTGATTGGCATAGACTGGGGCCAATAAGCGTGTCACTCAGTTGACTCTGGTAGCATTCAATGGCTTTGATTTTGGACAACCAAAGCCATGAAACAGAGTATTAGTTCAATCTTGATATTTTTTGTAAGTAAATAAAAATGATAGTTCGGGCCCTGCAAACTGCATGCCCATGGAGTAAGCACTTAACCAGTGTGCAGTTATGAGGCGCTGACTGAACATCAAACTCCCCCTCCTAAATGTAGATCACTACGTTAACCCCACATGTGCCACATCTGGCTCCGCGTCCCAAATGTTCTAACACGCTGTTTGTCCGCTACATTTGACCAGGGCTCGCATGGCTCCGTGCTAGAAGAAACAGACTGACATTTGGACCGCAGCGCCAAGGCTGCTGCTTCCTGCGTGCTCGTCCCCCGGCTGTGGCGTGTGCCCTGAGCCAAGCGACTCGTTCAAACAGAATCACTACTCTTGATCAAAGCCATATCCATCATCCATCCATCCCACTGGTCAAAAGATGGCTGCCCAAATAAACCGCCAGATGAATATTCCGTTGCATGCTGACCCGTACACTGATTAGCTAACACTTTCCCTCTTCAAAAGTCCTCCACAGCATCTCTCTGGGCCTGGGCTGACAGCATGAAAGGGAATAAGCAGGAAGGGAGATGTCCTGCTATGATCTAGACCTCGCAGAGTTGCTCTCGCAATCGGGAGGGCGTGTCCCGAATGGCGCCCTATTCCCTATTTCGTACGCTGCTTTTCACCGGGCCCTAATTGGTGAATACATTACGTTGGGAATCCAGTGTCATTTGGGAGGTTGGCTTGCTCCGGGTTTCTGGGGCCATGGAGGCAGTTGGGGGGTCATGCATGTCAATTTTTTTGAGAAAGTAACTGACACGATAAAGTAAAAGCCGAAACAGGAAACGCCAGTTGTCATTTCGTCGACCTCGCACTTTGTTTCAAAATGTCTTCCTGTATATTTGACCCCGTCAGAATCCAAACGTTCATCAATGGGACATTGATGGCTCTAGCCTTGAGTGTTCCCCTCTCCTCACTCCATCTGAAACAAACAAACAAACGAACAAACAGGACGCAGGGAGAGAAGGGGCAGCTGTCGATAGTGCCTGGTGGTGAGCAGTGACCAGAGCAAAGTCAATCATTGGGCAGAGAGACAGAGAGACAGATAGAAGAGCTGCGTCCTCTAATAGATCTCTGTTCCCTGTGAAGGAAACGTGTGCACTACTTAGTGAACATGGTGTCATTTGGGATGCAAGCAAAGATATCAGAGTGTGGGGCTGTTGGTTTGGCGCCTTCTAGGTCCCTTGGTTGTTTGGCTGTGTATCAGGTGGCGTCCGGTCGGCATGACCGCCAGACCTGGCTAGCCGGGGAGGAAGACGTCAGTCACTGGACACTGACAGTCAACAGATAGGAGCTTGAAGGGACAGAGAGGGAGGGTGGGAGGGACTCGGTGAGGCAGTGAGGACGGGAGAGAGTGGACCTTGACCTACCCCATATCCCTTCAACCCCCGCCCCCCCCCCTCCCCTGAAAAAATGCATGTGGTGATTGGGAGATTGGAGACTCTACAAGGGCGAGATTGTGGGCCCTGAAGTGCTTTGGGAGGAGCGTCATATGGATGATGCGTTGGAGAGATGTAAAGCTGTGATATCCATCCGGCAGAGGAGTTCTGAGAGCGACAGACAGCTGGACGGGCACTGACACACAAAGACCGACAATAACAGATTGACACCGTTGCTTGATAGGAGTTGGTTCTTCACTGGTGATGCAAGTCTGTTCACACATAAATCAATAGATGTACCTATTGATCTGTCATTCTGTAAATCAATGTAGTCAACAGGCAAAAGCCTCAAAGGCAGTCCTGTGACGGGTTTGTTTTATTGTTACGTCTAAGCAATTGAGGCAAACTGTTGACTTTTCTCAGATGCACCTCGAAATCCCGACCCAGAGTCTTCTTCAGACTCACGCCGTTCCCAGGCCCAGTGATCCACCAGATATGTGGAGAGGAGATGAGAGGGGAAGATTTGCTGACTCTGTCCTCAAGGGAAGGGCCACAAGGGCAGGCTGCAGACTCCAAAATGTGTCCCAGGGCCTGGTCCCTCCCTGCGAGGAGCCTGGTGGGCTACAGTTGTAATGGGATCCAGATTGGGTGAGTGTCATCATGGAATTCGCAGAGGAAGACAATAGGGGCTGGTCTGAACCACAGCCAAGTCCAGCCCATGAGCCCTGGTTCAGTGAAATATTCAGGCCCTCACAACTCAGCCCAGCCCACTCATCAAACCAATGATTCAGCCCACCCCAGTCCAGTTCTTCAGAACGGAACCCAGAGCCACCCAGCTCAGCGCTGTGCATACCCCACCCAACAAAGACCCTCTGAGTTATATCCAACCCAGCCCACCCAGCTTTCGTTCAGTCAAACTCTGGTTCTAGTCTGGGGGGTCTGGACGTTTCACACACTCCCAAACCTGGTATCAATAACAACATAAAGTGCTGTGAACAACAGGCAGTCACATGTGGAGGAACCTAGGGTCTGGCTTGAGCAAGTTGTCTTTATCCAAGTGTTGATGAGGAAGCAAGTTCATGTTTTTGATAAGGCTAGGAATCCTCATTTAATGACACTAGCTATACTTTATTGTTGTAGGGTATCTAAAGTCATTTTTCTGACTTTGTTCAGGCCTGGAGATTCTCAGGGACATATATTTTCGATATATATGTCTGTGAGATTTAATTGCGCTCCTCTTGTTTTGCTTTTTAATTATATTAGTGGAAATGAGTCCTGTCTCAGGCTGTCATGTAAATGGGGCCTAGATATCAGAAAATGACAACTACAGGAAGGAAAGTAGAGAATTCCGGAATGTTCCAGTCAGTAAGGTGACATGCGGACAAGATGATGTGTCACCTACACCAAGTGGAACCAGGGATGAGAGAAGGGTGGAAAAACACTATTTCTTTAATGAATCTGGCCTCGACCTCACCATCATGCAAACACACCTATGCATTGCTAACAGGGGCTGTTAAGAACCGCTTGCCGTTGATCCGTTTTAACACACATATCCGCTGTCTGATGAACCCAACGTTATATGCATGACCATTCAAGTCAAGGGCACAATCGATGTGCTCTGTATGAGGGGTTCCTCATAGAACCCCTGACTCAGGGTTCCTCACATCAGCGGTTAGAGAACATACAAACAGGAGGAGGAGTGCACACGCACGCATTCACAAGCAAACAAACACACAAACACACCGACACGCACGGAACACACGTCACTTTGTTTTCATCACCATCTATTACGGCGGGGGTGAGAGAGTCACTAGGTCTATAAGCGTGTTCCAAACAACACCCTTCATCATATTCCTCATGCATTCCGGTCAGGTGTAGGGCACTATGCAGCCGTAGGGTTCCAATTTGTGACACAGTCTGTGTGTCCGTAACATGCATTTTTCATCGTAATAGCATTACGGATCTAATATTTATGCAGGGATTAATGTGTTTTAATATGCTAACAATTCAGGAGACTGATTAAGACGAAGTGCGGTAATATCCTCACTACTCACTCAAAAGGACACAGAGGGAACGTTGACTCGCAACTTAAATGATGACAAAATGTGTCATGTTGGTATTTATTCATGTTTAAGTGCTTTAATCTATATCGAAGAGTTGGATAAAACACCAACAACACAGTTGTATCTTTACGTAATTGTGTGGGTAAATGAGTTGGATGTTTGCCTTGTAGCGGATATTGGGTCGTATAAAAGCAAACAGAAGGACACTTTCAGGGTGTGTGTAAGTACATATTCCTGAAGTGGTTTACTTATGTGGGTTATCTGTGCGTGCGAGTGTGTGCACTTGCTTTTGGTGTGTGCGCACATGTGTGAGTTCCTGCATGGGGTTCTATGCGACAAGATCTTGTTGTATCACATAGAAATGCGATGTTTACAGAGAAACATCAATTTGAAGGGATCCCATTGTCTACCCATGTGTCCTGGGTGTGTGTATATGTGTGTGTGTGGGGGGGGTAAATAGCCTACAAACACACAAGGCCCCCTTTACCTGACTTCCTCTCTCGTCAATCCAGAGTTCCTTAATAAAGGTGTTGCTTAAAAAGTGAATGGATCAATTAAGCAATTTATACGACAAATCTTTGGCAGGCCCGAGTTTTTGATGCCGCCAACAAAGTGACTGCAAACATTGTTAATGCATCCAAAAAATAAAGGAGGTTGCTTTGCCATTCGCTCCCAAATGGTTTCGAATAATTTGAGTCTAATTCTGGAGATGGAAGACAGCCTACTCTACATTGCTGGCAGTCTGCTTGAAAGCACTCCTCCAACGACTTTCCTCCAATATCTGCTCATTTGAATCAACTAAATGGCTATTAAGTGCCCTGACTGTGCCAGTACACTCTACATAATCACAAGGAAGGTGCCGGTTTGGATGGGTTTACTGTGACAGCTGTGTGTATTTAGCCTAGTAGACCATTCTGATCTCGCGAGTTTACATTCTGTTTCGCTATCGCCATGGGTAGAATGTGGAGTCTTCGGATCAGAATGATTTTATGAGGCTAGCATGTATTTGGAATACACATATGCAAGTATGTTCGTCCATATGCATGTATATTCGTCCATATGCAAGTATGTTCATCCATATGCATGTATGTTCGTCCATATGCATGTATGTTCATCCATATGCATGTATGTTCATCCATATGCATGTATGTCTGTCCATATGCAAGTATGTTCGTCCATATGCATGTATGTTCGTCCATATGCATGTATGTTCATCCATATGCATGTATGTCTGTCCATATGCAAGTATGTTCGTCCATATGCATGTATGTTCGTCCATATGCATGTATGTTCATCCATATGCATGTATGTCCGTCCATATGCAAGTATGTTCGTCCATATGCATGTATGTTCGTCCATATGCATGTATGTTCGTCCATATGCAACTATGTTCGTCCATATGCATGTATATTCGTCTATTTTCATCTCTGGTTTTGCACACTTGGGCTTAGTGTTAGAATTACTTAATTTTAGGTCTAGGTATTAGGGGTTAGTTTAGGTTTAAGCATAGAGGTCAGGTTATTGGTGTAAAGGGTTAGAGAATGGTTATGGTTAGGGTTAATATGAGGGAATGTTTTTCTTGTCCTTGTGTGTGCCTTAGTGGGTGTGTTAGTGTGTGTGCACCTACCATACTGCCAAACTGAAAATAATTTAGACCTCTGGGAAGTGTCAAATTAAATGCTGTTGTCCAAATAAAAGCATAAATTAGGCATAAATTCAAGAAAGAAATAAACATTCACAAATATTCATTCATTAAAAATAGGCTCCCATTCTATCATATTTGCGGCCTGAATATGCAAGCACATTAAAAGTACTAGAATAGCATTTTCACCAAGATTTCCCTGACTCTTAGTGTGGGTTAGTGTTCATGTGTGTGTGTCTGTGTGCATTTGTGTGTGTGTTTGTTGTATGTTCGTGAGTATATGTGTGTGGACTGGGGCAGAATAGCCTCTCTGGGGATGAGTTTGTTTAAGAGGGGTTGAAGTGTGGCCTTAGTCCAGACCCTCCTTTCTGCCAGAAGACACTTAACAGGCTGGCAGTAAAAAAGTAAGAGGTCTGTCAAGCATGTGGGCAAACATAAAAAGCACTGGATTCAAAGTTAATTTTTCCAGACATTATTATAGCCGCTTCATATTAAAACTCTGTGCCAGGAACCCTGTGTTGATTGTGTCTGCGTGTGTTTGTTGTGCGTGTGTCTGCGTGCTTGCGCCCCTGTGTGTGAGCGTGCCGTGGTGCAATCTTCTGCGTGAATGTATGTGTTCATCTGCCGGTGTGCGCATCCGTGTGTGTGTTTCTTCGTGCATGCCATTGTGTGTGTGTTTGTGTGTGTGTCTGCGTGCATGCGTGTGTGTGTGTGTGTGTGTGTGTCTGTGTGCATACGTGTGCGTCTATGTGTGTGTGTGTCTGCGTGCGTGCGTGTGTGTGTGTGTGTGTCTGCGTGCATGCGTGTGTGTGTGTGTGTGCGTGTGTGTGTGTGTGTGTGTGTGTGTGTGTCTGCGTGCATGCGTGTGTGTTTTATGAGAAGTAGAGCCAGTCTCCTATGTGGTTAATTACGGCCTCTTGTTTGTCTAGTCATTTTGTCACTTCCTTGCAATTTCAAAGCGATAAGAGGGGACAGACACAAAGCCAAGTCCTTTGCAGCAGCACAGGCCCTCTGCAACAAAACCCCCCCAACACGCTCCCTCGTGTTTCACTACAGTTGGGGTGGCAGAGGCACTGCAAGGCTACATGCATAGCGTACCCCTTCTTTTTGGCAGGGATGTCCTACTGCAAAGGAAATATGTTTCCTTTCTTCACTGTAACAAGGCCCCTATGCATGGCTGGCTTCCACTGCTACCTCTCTGGGTATAATGATTTCAGCGTAGTCAAAATTCATTTAGGACACTGTGTCCATTGTCTTTCCCCCAAATTTGTATCAGTATTTACAGGACTCCCGTGCATGGTGGGTGTGACCTGACCAGGATAAAACCCAGTTTGCAGTGACGCAGCTGCACTGCAATGCTGCACCATTGACCACTGGTAGTGAGAGTCCTACTGAGTAAACATTTAATTGTACACTAAGTTGTTTACTATGCATATTATTTGATTTCCTCTTTACAAGAGACAAAATGTCGTTTATATTTCGTGAAGTTTGAAGTTCCGGACAGTGAAGGGGAGCCTCTTACTGCATCACTAATCTCAGTTCCAACAAGGAGTCAATCTCAGGGGCCTAATCCCAAAGACCGCTGTAACCCGGAATGTTCCAGGTCCCAGAATAACCACGCTCCCAAGTTAGGAATCAAAGCCAGGTAATTAAAATCATAATGGCTTCAGTTAAGATGATTATCACGGCGCTGAGATAAGGCACCTCCAGGAGATTTCCTCTTTTAAATATTTATGAAATACGATTAGAGGCACAGGCCAGAGCAGTGTTAAAAGGTTTAAGGACGACTTGGAGATCAAGAGATGGAATATAAAATAAGCACCTTAGCGTTGCAAGGAGAGAGGATATGAGGGGCGGTGGGGGAAGAGGGGGGCAGACGAACGGGGATGGAGGAGAGAAACGTGTTCTGGGTGTTGTTGTGTGTGTGTGTGTGTGTGTGTGTGTGTGTGTGTGTGTGTGTGTGTGTGTGTGTGTGGATGGGTGGGGCCAGGTGCAGGAGCCTTAGGTCAGGGCTCAGGTTTGTTGAGCCTGGGAATACCGTCTTACACGGTATTAGCCAGCGGAAGACAGAGACGCCGGAGGATGCGTTTGGACTCACTGTTATCTTGTCATGTAACAGAGGAAGGGAGAGGGAGAGAGATCGAGAGTTGGAGAAAAAAGACACGAGAAAAAGAGAATCCCAGATGAAAGACCCAGGGAAGGAATGTGTGAAGGAGCCGCGGTGTATTGACGTGTGCGGCACACTGCGACAGAGGTCACCGCCGTCACATCCTGAGCAGCTGCACGCCTGATTGACAGCTGAGGAAAAACGGTAGGGGCGAGTTACAAGGTCACAGCTCAGAGCCACCTCTCTCCTCTCCTGCCCTCCAGCTCACCACTCAGGCACAGGCTGTGTGCTTTCACAACGCCACGCTAAGATGAGAAAACAAAGAAGCATTAACGAAAGAAGGTACAGAGAATTTAACTGCTCGCACCTCGAAAAATAAAGTTAGGTCCCGATCGATTGTTCAGTACAATCTGAAAGCATCGCGAATCAAAAGAAGAGAACAACCGTTAACGTTAAACAAATGAAACGATTGTACCAAAGCAAATTGTCGATCGACTGTGCTAGCAGGCGTGTAAGCTGTGGTCACCTAACAGCAGAAAATCAGCAGTTACAAAACGCAATGAACCAATGTGCAGTTGGCTTGACACTACCTCAGCTGAGACAAATATCCATTACAATTTGAGACAGTTCATGTAAAGAAACACTGCAGTCACACAGAAAAGTCGTCACCCTGTGTTTGTGTGAGTGTGTGTGTGTGAGTGTGTGTGTGTGTTTGTGTGAGTGTGTTTTAGGTCTAACTATACTCATGAGGACCAAATGTCCCAATAATTATAGTGAAATCACAAGAAATTGGACTCCTGGGGACCTTTTGCCGGTCCCCATGAGACAAAAGTCAATTTCTGGCTCAGGGTTTAGGTTTAGGGTTAAACTTACAATTAATAGAATTGGGGTATCTTTAAGGTCTAGGCATTGTTGGTCAAGTTTAGGGTTAAGTGTAGGCATTATACCTAGGTAAAGTTTAGGCATAAATGTTACTTTATTGAGGTTAAGGTCAGGGTTAGGGCTAGAGTTAGATTAGGGTTAGGTTAAGGTTAGGATTAGGGTAAGGGCTAAGGTTAGGGTTAGGTTAAGGGTTAAGATTAGGGCAAGGGAGCATGCAATTTCTATTTTCTGGTCCCCATGAGGTTAGCTTTACAGACTTGTGTGTGTGTGTGTGTGTGTGTGTTTGAGTTGACTGCAAACTGGCAGACAGGCGTGTTTTTGCAGTGATCACCACCAAAAGAGCCAGAGTGCGTATTTTAACACCTGCCCTGGAGCCGTGTCTGCTCTCACCCCCGCCCCCTCTCTGTCTCTCTCCCTCCCTCACTCCCATCATTGCCCCCTCCAGTATGTCTCCAATGGCCCAATTTCTCTCCAACTGGGCCCAGTGCCAAAGGCCTCAGAGGCCTGTTCCTGCCCAGCCACGACAGGCCCCTGAAAACTCTCCTCGGCTCAGCAGAGACAGGGAGGGAGGATAAGCGAGAAAGGAGAAAGAGTATTGCCGTGACCTGAGGATAACCCAGTGACATAAATAATACTTGTACACACACAAACACCCTTTAAGGGACGTCTATCATTGCTTTTGACAGACCACATCGGCGACAAAGTCAGAGCTTATGTCAAGATGTCACTCGACCATTAACATTAAATTCTTACTTTGGTTGTTATTTCAAATAATAGGAATCATACAATGAATTGCATTCATTAACATCACCAAAACTCTCAGCTGGCAAGCGGATCATATGTTAAATTGTGAAATGAAAATCCGTGAGAAGTAAAGAGAAAAAGATACGTACATTGTGAAATGAAAAACCATGAGAAGTAAAGAGAAAAAGATACGTACATTACCGTAATGTTTATAAACCATAGATTATACACTGATTTCTAAAACATTTTCAACCACAATACATGGGTGCGGCTCATACATGAGTTTACATTATTAATACCGTTTCCACCGGCAAAACTTTTCACAGAGGATTGTTAGAGAACATAGAGGTCTCATAAACTCATGAAGCTAATTTGATACAATTGGCATCACATGGTTTTCTAAATACATTTTGTAGTACATGACAGATTTAAGTTGGACAGATTCAAGTTTACAAAGGGTATACCAGTATTTCAGTTCCTTAAGGGACCTGATAAGCTTACACTGATACAGAAGTTACAGGTGAAGACAAACTGATGACCACGGAACAGTAAGAGGGAAGACTATTAAATGAACGATCACTAGTCCATATTAGAACCCATATGCTGCTGCTGTAGAGGTCCACTAGGGGAGGAGCTTAGGACCATGGAATACGTCTTTAGATTTTGTTTCCGTGTGTGAGGTATTTCAATTTCGGCGGGATTACAGATATACTAACAGTATTGATGTACTGCAATTGTCCCTTTTCCATTAGAAATGTTGTATGAGAACATTTGAACATATTTAAAAATAGCTGGTGTTGGAATTATTTCAGTGGGTCTTTCATTTATAGAAGTACTTACCCTTTATTCGTCATTGAAACTGCAGGTTTCAGTTCAGATTAGGTGATTTTTCTTATGAAACAGTTTGTTCATGAGAGCGTATGGACAAATTGAGGAGGTGAGCTGAAGTATCAAAGTTAGGTGAAAACTGTATAAATATTTCATTTATGTCAGATATCAATCCCTTAGTATGGCTAACGGTCGACTACCGCCGACCATGGAGTAACAGCTTGTTTAAGCTGCAGCGCTAGCAGTGAGTGACTAGGGCGTCTCCTGAAAATAATGTTTTTGTTCCACCCCCTGCATATGCCTAATGAATTCTCCTCTACAACCCAGGTCATTAAGGGGATGTCTACTGGTTTTCAGTCAGCTCTTTGTGTTCAACAGCTGTTTTTTAGAGTCTTACTGCTTTTTACAATTATTTTCCAAGTGACTAATCTCACTGGAGGCACAAATTAAATCACATCAAATATCTCCTTAGATATGTTGTTCTCCATAACTGGCAGCTAGCTAAAAGTTGCCCTTTTGCAAAGGCATTGGACTTTTGGTTGTAACTAGAGCTTGAACCTTTAATGGTTTAATATGAGGCATAACAGTTGAACCCCCCGCCTTTACTTTATATTTTGTTGCTTTTTATGTGTTTAATTACATTGAAACTGATATAATTACTGATTTGTATGTAAATTGCATGTTCACACATTCAAATATGCAGCTGTAGATGACTATGTCACTCAGGTCATTTGGGGTCAGCTTCGAAGTCCTAAGGTTCTACAGTTTGTGCAGGTATTGCTTCGTTAAGAATGAAACATTGACATATAACAAGCAGTTTTCACAGGTCTTGTTGTTTTAATTACAGGTGAGCTATAAAGTATTAATTGCATCTAAAATGTTGAATGTTGCTTGGAAATCCATGTAATTATTCAAGTGTGTAACACTAGGCTAATTCTCTATAATGGCCAGTGTATGGCCAAAATGTGGACACCCGACCATCACACATTTATGAGCATGTTGGGCATCCCATTCCAAAACCATGTGTATTAATATGGATTTATCCCCCTTTGCAGCTATAACTGGGAAGGCTTTCCAAAAGATGTCCCTGTGGGAATTTGTGCCAATTCAGCCAAAATAACATTTGTGATGTCAGGCACTCATGTAGGACGAGAAGGCTTGGCTCACGAGCGCTATTCTAAATCATCCCAAAAGTGTTAAGGTCAGGGCTCTGTGCAGGCCAGCCAAATTCCTCCACACCAATATCCTCGATCCATGTCTTTATGGAGCCTTTGTGCACAGGGGCACCTGAAATAGCCCCAGACCATTATTCCTCCTCCACCAAACTTTACAGTAGGAACTATGCAATTCAAGAAGGTAGCGTTCTCCTAGCATCCGCCACACCCAGATTCGTTCATCAAACTGCCAGATAGTGAAGCGTGATTTATCACTCCAGAGAATTGGTGACATTGTGCATGTTGATGTGAGGCGAGCGTACAGCTGCTCAGTCATGGCAACCCATTTCATGAAGATACCGATGCGCAGTTCTTGTATTAATGTTGCTTCCAGAGGCAGTTTGGAACTTTGTGGTGAGTGATGCAACAGCTGATAGGTGGTTTCTACACGCTATGAGCTTCGAGCCTTTGCAGTCCCACTCTGTGAGTTTGTATGGTCAACCATTTCATGGCAGGACTGTTCTGGCTTCTTGACCATTCCACTTAAAACTTATAACACTTATAGTTGACCTGGGTACATCAAGTAGAGCAGGAATTTCACAAACTAACTTGTGGTGGCATCTAGGACAGTGTCACGTTCATAGGTGACATCCTATGGCAGTGCCATATTAAAGTCACTGAGCTCTTCAGTATGACACAGTGTACTGCCACTGTTTGTTTATGGAGATTTTATAGCTATGTGCTGGACTTTATGCCCCTTTGAGCAATAGGTGTGGATGAAACAGCTGAACTCAATAATTAGTAGGGGTGTCCACATACGGCCATATAGTGTGTCATATTGTCCCATGGGCCTGAGAAAATGGGAGTTCAAGTTCAACGATGCAAAATGAGATAGCTTGCTTGTCATTGGTATGCTGTTGGATCAGCTCTCAATGTTTGAGCCATGACTGAATCCAGCAGCGTCTTTCATAAAAAATGTCTGAAGAGCGACAAGTTCACAAGGGCCAAAGCTCCGATGCCAAATACCACAAACCAAGTGGTACTAACCAAATACCACAGACCTCATCCCCGAAAAATATATCCTGCGTCCACACATAAAGTCAATTTGTGGAAATGCGGTCCACCCCCTGGACTTAGTTGTTTACACAGACACTGAATTTGATGTCTCATTCAATTATCAATTTGAACAAATTAAGCCTTAACATAACATTAACATAAAGAACTATGAAAAGAAGCCAGTGGTGATGGCTTGAAAGTCTAAATATATAGATTTAGCAACAAACGGATAATGGAAGCTAACTAGTATGTGGCAGTCTAGGTTAGCTAAGTTAGAATGGCAGCTACCACAAGACAAAGTATAATTGCTAAGTGTAACCTCTTTATCAGGAACAAACAAGTGGCATAAGCTAACTGAGCTGTTTTATTAGAAAATTATGAAATTTGATTTCAGGTACTACTTAATAGGGTGCAATACAGAAAACTATGAATTGTAAAAGGCTTAGAAGACCCCATTAAAGACAACAGATTGTAGATATCTCAGAACTTGTTTTATAAAGAAATAAAGTCGGTGAATTCCCATTGTAAAACATTTTATGTACAGTACATGCTATAACTTAATGTCACCTGGATTTCTTTCATTGAGCTCTCTTTTTTGTCTTTGTTTCTCATTTCCCACTACTGTAGCACCATCAACAGTGTTACAAATAAACACAAACATAACAACACATAGCAACAACACTTCCAAACAAACCAAACTAACCTGTCAGCTAGCAAAGTCCAAACTTTGAGCAAGTGGTCAACTTTCTGTCAAGCCCTCCCAGCTCTGACCAGCTAGCCCTTCTCATTGTTTCTCCTTGAGCCCAGATGCTCCACAGCGTGATCTGACCGTCCATTCAGCGCCTACTGCCATAAAGTGACACCCATAGACTGATGTGCCAAGCCCTCCTGCCACCCACACGGTCCCCCTACCGTCCCCCACGGTCGCCCTGGTCCAGGGTCACTCTCTCCATGTCTCCCCCTGTCCACTCAGCCCACAGATGGGCCATCCTTCACTGTGATCAACCTCTGCTTGCATCCCAAATGGAACCCTATTCTCTATGCTACATTTGACGAGGGCCTATAGGGTTTTGATTACAAAAAGGGCAGTGAATAGGGAATATTCTTCTATTTGGGATAATAGTCTCTGACTCTGACACCGCTGGCTACCAGCTGGCTGGATAGCTGTAGGTCTGTTGACTAAAGGGTCCTGTCTGACAGGTATAAAATGACGAGTGGAAGGGGAATGTATGAGGGACTGAGGGAGAGAGAGACACGGTGACAGAAAATGAGAGATTAATCTGCAAATAAATGGCACTGTACATCCAGTGCCAGCTATAGACTTTTGGGGGCCCTAAGCAAATATACATTTGGGGCCCCTCTCCCCTATTGTTCAAGGGCTCCTTAGCAGTTGGAGGCCCCTTAGCAGTCGGAGGGTCCCTAGCGGTTGGGGACCCTAAGCGACCGCTTATATTGCTTATACTTGGAGCCGGCTCTGTGTACACCTCTCCCAGTCCGTGCATGCTATCCACTTTCACTGCTAACTAAACTCATGGTCAATAATCTGTCCATTCAGTTTCCCACAGCTAATTCAATATGTATTAATGCATTTGTCTGTTTCAACAACAAAGGTGGAATCAGTTTTACAGCAGAACAATGCCTATTTCAACCACACATCAATGAGACTGTAAACATTAAGGCGTTCACTAGGCTTGTAATAAAGCCACCCAAGTAGTTAGCTTACGTGTAGTATCCCAATGCTTCCATTTGAATTATTTCCTTGTGAATTTAATCGTTTTATTATTTGGCGAGACAGAGCATCTCCCATAATTGCTCTCTGTCGTTGTCTATCTCTTTTTGCAGTCTCATTTTCCTCTTTTTTTCTACAGGTCCAGATGGCAAGGCGTCTCACAGTCACAGTGCTCTGGTAATCCCCTTGCACATGGTGCCCTCGCCCACCCGCCCCTCTGCCCATCCGGGTAAACACTCCTCCTATTGTCTCTCTGCTTCCATCAGCACACGTCCACATCAACTCACAATGGCACTTCATACTGCAGACCAGGCCTCAAAACATCAGCACACAAGCACCACCAAATACTACAGAGCAAGCTTTAAAACACCTCCACATCAACCCACAACACCATGACATACAGAAAACCAGGCCTCAATACACCCGACAACACCACCACAACACCACCACATACAGTAAAACAGGCCTCAATACACCACCACATACTGTAGACCAGGCCTCAATACACCACATCACCACCACAACACCACCACATACAGTAAAACAGGCCTCAATACACCACCACATACTGTAGACCAGGCCTCAATACACCACATCACCACCACAACACCACCACATACAGTAAAACAGGGCTCAATACACCACCAAATACAGACAACCAGGCCTCAATACACCACAACACCACCACAACACCACCACATACAGTAAAACAGGCCTCAATGCACCACCACATACTGTAGACCAGGACTCAATACACCACCTCACCACCACAACACCAGCACATACAGTAAAACAGGCCTCAATACACCAACACATACTGTAGACCAGGCCTCAATACACCACATCACCACCACAACACCACCACAACACCACCACATACAGACAACCAGGCCTCAATACACCACCACAACAACAGCACATACAACTGACCAGGCCTCAAGATACCACATCACCACCACAACATACTGTAGACCAGGCCTCAATACACCATCACAGAAATTATGAGGGACACCACTTTTGACTCTAAGAACAGCGGACTGGC